>PYUH01000018.1:497990-541489 GCA_016808085.1 Suaeda aralocaspica | reverse complement strand
AAAAAAAAAAAAGGAAAAAAAAAAAAAAAAAAAAAAAAAAAAAAGCAAAAGAAAAAAAAAAGTACGAATCAAAGGTTGAATTTTCTCATCATAAATGTCATTATTAATCAATATAGTCCAAAAGTTCCCTTTATTATTTGATCAAGCTAGCAACCTCTTACATATACATAGCCAATAGGGGTGTGCAAAACCGCATAACGAAAATTTCTGATCCGGAAAATCGGATATCCAGATTTTTTTTAATAAAAATACTTCTTCCGTATCTGTTCCGGAAAAATCAGGATTCCGTAATTTGGCATATTCGGAAAATCCGGATCGAAAATCCAAAATTCCGGATCCAGATTTTTTAATTAAATTTCTTCTAAAGCACCTAATTATCCTTTAAAAAAATGAGATTGCAAAATCGAAAAACTGGATATCTAGATGTCTGGTTTTTGTTTTCCTTAAAATCGAAAATCCGAATTTTATAGATTCCATTCAGATTCCGATTCGGTATCCGGATTTAAAAACCGGATATCCGGTCCAGTTTTATGGATTTCAAAAATCCGGATTGAATTTTCGGAACGGAAATTCTAAAAACTAGATCAGAAATTCGAAATATTTTTTGCACACCCCTAATATCCATGGAGCTTTGTTCTTCTTTGTCTTGTGAGGTTTATAGATGAATTTTTATAGGTTTTCTTCATAATTTTTCCCCCTATATCTGTTATTTTTTGTATTATTCACAAATCATGGCTGGTGTTTTTATGATATATATGGTTTGCATAGAGAATGTTAGATGAATGGCGATAAATAAAACACAATATTAGGTTGGAGGAGAGAAAGAGCGCGTGTGTGCAAATTAAAATTGGGGAAATAGGAGGGAATACAGCGGGATTAGTATTTCTAATATTATACTACCTCCGTTATTAAGTGTTTGATACGTTTGGAATCTTGACACTATTCATAAGATGGAAGAATCTTGGAAATTACTTTTAATTTATAAAACATAATATAGTCATATGCATGGGATCTTGTTTGATTCGTCTCAATGAGTGCATTATTAATATTCAATTAATTTAATTTTTACAACAACAAAAGATATTTAAGGTCAAACAAGTGCATTAACATATGTGCAAGTCAAAATGTATCAAGCAAAAGGGAATAGAAGGAGTATAATATATGTCCACATTTATATTTTATCGAGTATACTTTATATATTTTTTATGCCTTAACAATATTGTTATATTTGTATGCTTATATGTTGTGGCACCATTGTGCTATTTTCTAAGATCTCTGCTTGATTGTTAGTTTTATAACTACTTCGTTATCCCTTTGTCTCGAAATTGTAATATGTTTGAATGGATTGATTGAGTTATTTAATCAATTGGTTTATATCTATTTCAATGGCAGCAATAACTTTATGTCCAAAATTGTTATTGTTTGGTAACTTTGGTTTTAACTAGACTTTTAGAATTCCTGAGTGTTGTGGGGTATTTTACCCCAATACGTGGCCCAATGACTGGGTGACACGTGGCCGAATGATTGGGTGACACGTGGCCTAATACGAGAGTAACGCGTGGCAATATTAGGTCAGCTGAGGAGGGAATGATATTTTGGACAACAAGACAAAGCCCATCACTATCAAATCAACTTAGTAATCAATTCAACAATCACGAATGTGACACGTGTCAACATCTTAAGCATGGCGCAATTCTCGAGAAGCCTATAAATAGATCCCTTTTTCTGCTTTAGGGGACATATTGATGTCAGCATTAAATTCTGATAATTAAGTATTTCTCTCTTTAGAACTAGAGTTTCTTTTTCTAGGCTTAAATTAATTGATCAAACTGTAATTAGTGATTAAATATTTGATTATATTAAAGCAAATCGCTCTGTGTTATAGCATTGTATTTGAGTCCTCACATCTCCCTCTATACTATACAAATATCCAGAAAACAGGTGGCGCCGTCTGAGGGGAGGATACTATACAATGGCATCACAGGGTATTCTTACAGAGGGTATTTTAACTTCTAGGATAAGGCATCCCGCTAGGGAACACAATCCTCAACATGACGAGGTGTTAGTGGATGATATGAATTTTCGTGTAAACAAAAAGATTCACAAGGGTATAAACTAAAATTACGAATCTAAAAAGACCAAGTCACCAAGATTCTTAATTTTAGGTTGATCAGTTAGTCCTTTTGATTAAAGCCTAAGCACCCTCAAAGCTACTAATTAAATCACAAGAGTATAAAGAAATTAATCACCAACTTTTAATTTTTTTTTCGGAATTTTGTTTTCAGGTAAACAAACAAACTTTTTTTTATTCAACTCCAACTTAATTAATTACATCCTAATGTTGAGATTATTTATAGGTATAATCAACAACAAAATCCTAACTAAAATCAACAAAAAATACACGCCTAAAACTAGGAAATTCGTCCCGCACTTCTGCCACTTGCACAAGTTGCACAACAAACTCAAAATAAGATTGCTACATCATCTTGCAACTTGTACTTGATCTTATCTTGCCTAATAAACTCTAACTAACTAACAAATCAAGAAAATATCCTAAAAAACTTCCTAACAACCTAAAAAACAAGATAATTAACAAATTACAACTAGAATTACATAAAAAATCAAAGAGCCCAAAGTCAAGAAATTAGTCCCAAAATTCCGCCCATGATTTGCGCAATTTTCAAGATTTTGTGTCAAATCTTCAAGAAACCTTTCAAGATCCAATCTTTTAATCAAGAAACCTTCAACAAGTAAGTCATTTCTCATGTCTTTAAGGCTGTAAATGAAGTTCAAGACCCACCAAGAAATAAAATACTCAATGCCAAAAATGAGAAAAACCCTATGGGAAAAAACTCATAGGCAAAAACCATCTTGTTCCCCAAATCCACCATTCTTGCCTTGATTTGCGTGCCATATTATTGACATGTGACCATGCACACGCAAATCCTTACCCTTGATGCACTCATATGGTTGATATTTTCATAAGCAGTTATTTCACCTATGGTTGCATCCCTGCCATTGGCATCCTCACCTTCGAAGTTGATTGCACTATTACCAACCTTGTAACTTATATTTAATACTTGATCACTTTTGTTATTGTCACTGGTTCTTGCATCATCCTCCCCTTCTTCAAAAGAGTTTGACCTCAAACTTCGAAGTTGTTCATCAGGCACATATGGAGATAAATCACCAATATTAAAAGTAGCATGGACTCCATATTCACCTGGTAACTCAAGTTGATAAGCTTATTATCAACTTTTTTCAAAATCTTGAATGGTCTATCACATCTAGGCATCAATTTATTTTTCCCGTGATTAGGAAACCTTTCCTTCCTGAGATGTAACCAAACCAAATCTCCTTCTTGAAATTTGCGTGGGTTCCTGTGCTTATTGACTTGCTTCTTATATTGATCATTCACCTTTTCAATCCTTGCTCTAATCAGTGCATGTAATTTCTGCATATATTCAATTTTTTCCAAAGCAGTTTTATGAACCAACTCACCTTTAGGAACACAGATGAAATCAATTAGCAATTTAGGGTTGAATCCATAAACCACTTCAAAGGGTGAATGTTTGGTTGCATAAGTAGGTGATCTGTTGTAGGCAAACTCAGCATGCGCCAGTTTTAAATCCCAATCCTTCTGAGTCTTGGTTACTAATCCACGCAATAATACCCCTAATGTTCTGTTCGTCACTTGAGTCTGCCCATCAGTTTGTGGGTGATAGGAAGTACAAAAAAGTAACTTGGTCAACCAGTATCCACAATGATTTCCAAAAGTAGCTCATGAATTTCGAATCCCTGTCACTGACAAGTGTTTTAGGAATACCATGAAATCAAATTATATCCCTAAAATACAGCGCTACAACACTAACAGCATCATCAGTTTTATTGAAAACACCTGGGAGCCATATAACTCGTCCAAGAGATCGTCCAGTCTAGGGATTGGGAATCTGTACTTGATTGTGATGTTGTTTACAGCCCTAGAATCAATGCACATGCGCCAAGATCCGTCCTTTGTTGGAACAATCAGTGTTGGTACAACACAAGGACTCATGCTCTCCCTCACGTATCCTCTCTGCATAAATTGCTCAATCTGCCTTTGTATTTCCTTAGTCTCCTCGGGATTAAGAATCAATAGGGTAGGGTAGAGCCCACATTAGTACAGCTACCACTGTCAATTATCACATCACACAGCCTACCCTGTACATTACACCTGGTCACGAAAATTTTGTCCCTCTGGTACTCTTCAATTGGCGCAGGTTTAGGCTGAAGAACCCTCATGAGGACCAATGCCTAACCCTGTGTTTCTGCCTCCGCTTCTTCTATATCATTGCTGCTTTGTTCTTACTGGGAATCAATATTTTCGTCCTCCCCTTCTTCAAGAAGAACATCTAAGTAGGCATCTTTGATTTCCCTTGCTTCCCTGACAGTGATTACCCTAGAGTTTGGGCAATTTTTTTGCAGGTGTCCTACTCCTTGACACTTAAAACACTTCCTTTTGTCTTCAGGGATTATCAGTTTTTTGATTGGAGTGGCTGCCCTTTTATCATTGTCGAATTTAGGTTTAGCACTACCTGGTTGGGAATACACCACTTCCTTCTTGGATTCATAGGATTTAAAGAATGCTTTTGGATTCTTTGAATTTCCATGTTTTCCCAACCTGAGTACCACTTTGCAGATCTCATCATACGTCCAGTAGGGTTGCAATTCCACTTTTTCCCTAATGGATTCATCCAGCCCTACCACAAACCGAGCAACTTTGTGATCATCCTTCTCTTCTAGGTCACACAATATCATCAACCTTTCGAAAGCATTGATATATTCCTCAACACTTTTCTGTCCTTGTTTCAGGGTATGCATCTTTAGGAAATTGTTCTGCTCATACTCATGCGGTACAAATTTTTTTCTCAATTCTCTCTTCAATTTGCGCCATGAACAAATTTTTGATCTTCCTTCCTTTTTGCGTTTTCTTTGTACTCCTTCATTCCACAAGCTAGCATAAGATGTTAGTTTTAATTCTGCCACTCTGAAGGCCTTATTATCATCATACTCCTTGTAGTTGAAGATCCTTTCGGTTTTCCTTAGCCAATCAAGGAAAATTTCTGGATCTAAATTGCCGTTGAACTCAGGAACGTCCAACTTTAAACTACGATCATCATCCTTCTGTTTGTCACGCCTCTTATGCCTGTTTCGGTCATCTTCTTCACTGGAACTTGTGTCATAGTCACGCCTAGGTTTGCGTGCACTCTTGCTTGTATTTTCATCACTAGAACTTGATTCAATTTCATCAATTGCATGATTTTTCTTCTTGTTTTTCGAACTTCCTGACACAAAATTCATCACTTCTTCTAGCATGGTGCGCAATTCTCTAATTTCGTTGTCCCTTCTGATTTCTTTGGCCTGTTCTAAGGACAATCCTCTTTCAAAATTTGCAGGAACTTCGTCACCAACACTTGCCATAGTAATGTTGTTTCAAGCGTTTTGATCAATTAATGAGCACTTGAGTAGAAAAGACCTCTCAACAAGAGCACCAAATTTGATGTGAATTTTCGTGTAAACAAAAAACTCACAAGGGTATAAACTAAAATTACGAATCTATAAAGACCAAGTAACCAAGACTCTTAATTTTAGGTTGATCAATTAGTCCTTTGAATAAAGCCTACGCACCCTCAAAGCTACTAATTAAATCACAAGAGTATAAAGAAATTAATCACCAACTCTTAATTTTTTTTCGGAATTTTGTTTTCAAGTAAACAAACAAACTTTTTTTAATTCAACTCCAATTTAATTAATTACATCCTA
Organism: Suaeda aralocaspica; assembly: GCA_016808085.1. Lineage (NCBI taxonomy): Eukaryota > Viridiplantae > Streptophyta > Magnoliopsida > Caryophyllales > Amaranthaceae > Suaeda > Suaeda aralocaspica. Next base: position 535,687 of record PYUH01000018.1, on the reverse strand, counting down.
ATGTTGAGATTATTTATAGGTATAATCAACAACAAAATCCTAGCTAAAATCAACAAAAAATACATGCCTAAAACTAGGAAATTCGTCCCGTACTTGTGCCACTTGCACAAGCTGCACAACAAACTCAAGATAAGATTGCCACATCATCATGCAACTTGCACTATCTTATCTTGCCTAATAAACTCTAACTAACTAACAAATCAAGAAAATATCCTAACAGACTCCCTAACAACCAAAAAAACAAGATAATTAACAAATTACAACCAGAATTACATAAAAAATCAAAGAGCCCAAAATCAAGAAATTAGTCCCAAATTTCCGCCCATGATTTGCGCAATTTTCAAGATTTTGTGTCAAATCTTCAAGAAACCTTTCAAGATCCAATCTTTTAATCAAGAAACCTTCAAGAAGTAAGTCATTTCTCATGTCTTTAAGGCTGTAAATGATGTTCAAGATTCACCAAGAAATAAAAGACTCAATGCCAAAAATGAGAAAAATCCTATGGGAAAAAACTCATAGGCAAAAACCATCTTGTTCCCCAAATCCACCATTCTTGTCTTGATTTGCGTGCCATAAATATTGACATGTTACCATGCACACGCAAATCCCTACCCTTGATGCACCCATATGGTTGATATTTCCATAAGCAACTATTTCACCTATGGTTGCATCCCTATCATTGGCATCCTCGCCTTCGAAGTTGATTGCACCATTACCAACCTTGTAACTTATATATATTTAATACTTGATCACTTTTGTCATTGTCATTGGTGCTTACATCAGTGGAGGAGAACCTTTATCCAGTGATGAGGAGGATGACAAACCTCTTAGGAGGGAGGGGAAGGCTCCCCAAGAGGAGGCGCAGTATGAGGACCATTCCCCCACAAAAGGAGGCTCCAGTATCCATGGCAGAGTTGAAAGAGATGATGTCTGAATTTAGACACTCACTTGTTTCTCAAGTGAAGAGCTTGGTTCTCCAGTCTAATCAGACCCCCAAGCCTAAAACTAAGTTCAATACCAAAAAGCGGTGGGTATAAAAACTCCAAAGAGAAGAATCATCGAAAAGATTTCGACTAAGACACCCGAGGTCGACTGGAAAAAAGCTGCCCAACGTGCTAAACAAACCAAAATTTCTCGGAAACCCCGGAGAGAGTTGTCACAAACCTTTTTGGATGCTAGGGATTACTTGCATGCCAAGAGGTTGGAAAAGGAGATGGGTGCGACTGCTTCTGAAGCGGCATCCACTGCTTTGATGTCTGACACAGACATCAACCCTCTTCAGGAGCATGGGACTCACCATTACGAACGACACAGAACGACCTCGCCTATCCCGAGGAATATGGAGCTTCATCATCCAAACAAGGAGTATGAAGAAGAGGAAGTGTAATATATCCCGGAGCATCATCAACCCTATCGGGAACCACAAGCGAAACAGGAAGTGGCAACCTCGCATACACAAGCAAACATTCAGCTTTCCAACCTGACCATGGTGTGGAAGTCCCCCTTTTCAGTTGCCATCCTAACTTCTCCTAAAGTAGGATAAGTTAAGGCTCTCAATATGGATCCCTATGATGGTACAACTGATCCGGACGACCACCTATCCACTTACAAACATTTGATGTATGCTTGAACAGGCTATCGCGCACCTATCAAAAATAACCGAACAACTCTAACTAATATAGCTAGGGAAGTAGGGATCGGATCCTCAGGGAACCTATTAAACTCTACTAATTCTAAAAAGCCTGAAGTATGTAAGGGGCCTTGGTGGAAATTTCGGTAAATGACTACTAAAACTAATGAGACTAAAAATGAAACTTCGGAAGTGACGGGAAATTATTAATTAACCTCTATTAATGGAAACCTACGACTATCGGTTCACTATGATCAATCAACAAACTCAATTAACGCTCACTAATCAATTCATTGGCATTCATTGAGCTAGGGCTCACTAATTCTCTCGAACTTGGACTCCCTCAAAACTCTTTTACCGGCTCTCATGCATAACCTCATTTTTCCTATTATTCAATGGTCTAATTGTGGAAATCTTACCTCTCGGCCTCGATTTCGACAATAACCTAACTTACAACTAAATCTGGCAACAATTTAATTGCAATCAATAGAAATCAATAATAGGAATTCAATTAAAAGCCAATAACTAATTAGAGAACATAAAGCAAATTCACATCATGATCATAGATCCGCTAACCCTAGAGAAGAAGACTACTCACACATAATTAAGGGAACAAAAATAAAATCAAAATTAAATAACATGATCATGAACAAAAACTGATTAAAACTAGAATTAAAACTAAATTAATTACTAATAAAACTAAATTAAGAATCAAAATAGCAAAACTAATTAATCTAAACTAAAAACTAAGACACTAAAGAGATCCATTAAAGGAATTGAAAAGCATAAGGAAAGAAATTACCAAAATAATGATGGAATTGCATTAATTGAAAGCTTGAATTGTTGAACAAAGTAATCAATACTAAAATTCTAGAGAGAATAATGGTTTTTTGATTTCTAGGTCTAAAAATATGATAAAAACTAGTTAGGGTCGTGCCCCCTTTACATAGAATATATATCGGAATTAGGTTTTTAATTAATTAAAACCCACAAAGCAAAACCGCGAAGAAAGATCGAACGGACCAAGAAACCCTTCACCTGTGCCCGCATAAAAGGTATTGCGTTTCTTCCCTGCGCCGGCAGGTTCTTTATTTTGAGACTTCTGATGCTGCTGATCTATGTTGCGGGTGCATAGATCAAATGGTGATTAAAGGAATGCGCCCGCATGAACAACAATGTACCACAATTTGACGATCTTTCTTATTTCTTCGCTTGATTCTTCGAATCTCGTTCGTGACTTTTCGTGACTTGGCACGCATCTTGAGGCAAGTGCTTTTTGACTCAATTTAGCTTCCAATGACTTCATGAATCCTTATTACGCTCTTGAAACATATAAAAAAATCGAAAACCGCGCGTAAAAACTGATAGAGTATCAAATAACCGTAAAAGGTTCTAAACGTCACTTAAAGACGCTAAAACCGTTCCAAAACATACCTTAACATCTAAAGACGATATTTAATCAAAACAAAGCCACAAACTTGACTATTTAGCACAAGAATCAACTGAAAATGAGGAAAAAACACAACATAAAACACGTATATCAAATTCCCCCAGACCGAACCTTTGCTCGTCCCGAGCAAAACACAACGAAATTGACTACACCCCATAAAAACAAAATCAGCATCATAACTCAAGAGAACATCCGAAGACACATGGATCAAAGCAACCAATCAAGCACCCAATTACCTTCCTTCCTAAATACGGGTCAAACAAAACCAACCAAGCAATTTTAATGAATCGATGACTAGAGTAGCTCACGGGTTGTCACTCCACACAATTAATGATGAGCTTATAACAATGAAGCTATAACCCTCACCTCCCAACCAAATATGGAATGCAATGCAAAATGTGTTTAAATGCAATTTTAAGAACCCGAAACCCACATCTCACACCTCATGCAAGTGTTTAAGGGTATCCACTCATCCTAAATGTCGACTCGGAATGCAATTAATACTCTACGACCTTGACAAAGGATTCACTTCACAATGACCATAGCATGTGCACGAACATCAAAAATGGATTTAATAAGCTTGTAACGTGGCTAGGGTGATGGGTAGTATAAAATTTGGGATAATGTGGTGGAATGCGGGGTATACGCATATAAAATCAAGGAAAATCTTCAACATTCTCCAACATCCAATTCAACTAAATGAAACCAAACTTTTCTTTATTTTTGACATCAACACCATAATTCTCATAATTCAATCAACAACCACTACTTCACAAACTTTAAACTTCTTTCTATTTATTTCATCTCTTTTTTTCAACTTTGTTATGCTTTCATAAATTTTTTTTTCTTTTTTTCATGCATAATAGATCATAGTTTCACGACTCTTAATGATTTGTTTTTGCTTAAAATTCAATAAACAATAAACATAATCATCACACATACATAACTAGGCCATGAATAAAATATGACTTTTTAATTAACTACAACAGCCTAGACATTGGTATGCAGAGCCTTATATGTGAAACTTTATAATTTAACTTTCAACAATAGCATTTCCAACTATTTCACCATCAATCCATAACACCCTTCAAAACTTTATTTTAACAACACCACAACTACTTCAACTCCCCCAAACCAAGTTTGGGCATATAATGCATTATGTAGCAAGGCTAAAAGGCTTGTAATGTGGCTAAAAATACAAATAAAAGGGGTAAAAGCTCAAAACATGGGATCAAGGGAAAATATAAATGTGGGAAATGAAATTCTGAAGCTCAAAAGAAGAAATGAAGGCCTTTTATCATGTGCAACATACACAAAATTCACAATGAAAGTTACTAGAATCTAAAGTCAAACCCAAGATCATAGTTGCACCAGGAACTAAGCACATATGAAAGGAAAATATGAATGAATTTATATTTAAAAGTGGCTCAAATCCTCCCGTTAACACAGTTCAAGTCCAAGACCCAAGCAAGGTTGAGAAGAGTTGACCAATAAAAGGAAATCAAGCAATCAAATTCAAGTCATAGCCAACAAATCACACATGTGGATCCATCCGCAGTCAAGAGTCATAAAGTTTTCAAAATAAGCACAAGGGGTACAGAAGTAGTCAATTCCAACAATAAAACTCAACCGGGACACGAATAATGCAATAAGCCAAATCTCGCTTAAATTAAACCTAAGGAAGCAGTACAATCTTTTCAGTCACATGCAAACTCCCATTCCTAACGAATGGTACAAACCATGCAACAGGCCTAAGAAAGCAATAAAACGTAGCTAAGAAAGCAATAAAACTAACTAATAAAATACTTACCTCCCCCAAGCCGAACTTAGCAATGTCCTCATTACTAGAGGGAGAAAGAAACTACTAACCTACATGTTGCCTCCCGCAAAGCGCTTGTTTAAGGTCATTAGCTTGACCGTAATTACCTTAGAACTCAAGGTGGATCAAAGAGTTAACGTGAGCCCCATGTAGGTAAACAACCAAAGCAATTTGGGGTTATTGTTTGTTTAAATACCCATGTTCTTTGCCAGGAATCTCATAATTATTTTCCTCACTTCACAAGCATGTGAGGAGGACTTTCGAGGCTTCCGACGCTTCTTAGGGCGCGATTTCTTTTTCTTTGATCCTGATATGTCTCATTATTATCACTATCTCCGTCACCTGCAATAGAATCCAAATACAGAGAGGCCTCCAGAAAATCCTTATCAGGGGATCGAGGCAAGTCATTATGAACAATCTTATTAAAAGTGTAAACTGTATTGCATGACTGTTCTAACATGGGATATTTCATTGCATTATTAAGATTAATTGTCACTTTATCATCCCTACAGAAAGGGTTAATCTTCCATTTTTAACATCAATGACGACACCTGCAGTATGTAAGAAAGGTCTACCTAGAATGATAGGGATACCAGCATCCTCATCAATATCAAGGACAACAAAATCAACTGGAATGAAAAATTTTCCTACTCTAACAGGTACATCTTCTAAAACACCCGTAGGGTATTTTATAGTTCTATCCGTCATCTGCAAAGTAACATTAGTAAATTTAATCTCTCCCATGTCAAGCTTCCTGCAAATTGATAAGGGCATCACACTTACACTAGCTCCTAAATCACATAGAGCCTTATCAATAAACAAAAGACCTATATTACATGGAATTGATAAACTTCCTAGATCCTTCAACTTAGGCAGAGATTTATTTTGAAGGATTGCACTGCACTCCTCGGTGAGTGCAACCGTCTCTATTACATTCAACTCACGTTTCCTGCTCAAAATATCTTTCAAAAATTTAGTATAAGTAGGCACTTGAGTAATTAAATCACTGAAAGGCACAGTTACTTGCAAATTTTTAACTATTTCAAGGAATTTACGAAAGTGATTATCGTTGTTACTCCTAGTTACCTTGTTCGGAGAGGGTAACGACACCTTTGAGGGAGGAATTGTATCAGTAACTGAATTTGCTGATGGAGCTTGCTTCTTTGATGCTTCCTTTTCCTTTGACACTTTATTCTCCTTTTCTGCAGCTACTTCCTCAAGGTATTCAGTAACAGCCGAACTAGTCCTCTTCATTCCATCTGCAGCCTTGGTAGTATCATCATCAGGCATTCTAGGACCTTCATAGTAAGTACCGCTCCTTGTTGCAATGGAATTGCAATGATCACGAGGTGGATTGCTTGATGAAGCATTTGATGGAGAAGGTTGAGCAGGAAGTTGGCCTTGTTGCCTTTGAGCTGATGATTGAGCAATTTGTGCTACTTGAGTCTCTAATTGTCGATTGTGGGCCTGCATAGCTTCCATGGCTTTCTGCATCTGCTTCATCATATTCTTCAGTTCTGAAATCTCATTGCTAGTTGGCAATGGAGGTGCTGCGAGTGGTGTTGGAGGTGGTGGTCTACTGAAACTCGGTGGTTGAGGTGGAGCAAACCGTTGAACCTACTGTTGTTGCTGTGGTGTAAAATGTGGCTGCTGGTGCGGATTTTGAACATTGCTAGTATTCTTGTAAGAGAAGTATGGACGATCTTTCCAACCAGGATTGTATGTGTTGGAGAATGGGTTATTCTTGTAAGCTTGAAATGCACATACTTACTCCATAGAACTATGACATGCTTGCATACTATGCCCAAAAGAACCACATAAATCACAAAAGACATCTGTAGCTCCCGAAAGTGCAGCCATTGCAGCTACCGTCATTGGATTGGAGGATGGTGTGTTGAACTTGTCTAGCTTCTCATGAATTACATTGATTTGTGAAGCTAAACTCTCATATTTTTCATCTATCACATGTTTTCCTCCTCTCTTAGCATGTCCTCTAGGATTACCAAATTGAGAATTATGGATGGCAATCTCCTCAATTAGATCTTAAGCAGCATTGACTTCTTGGTTCATAAATCGACCACTAGCAGCGGAATCAAGCAAAGTTCTACTCACATTACCCAAGCCATTATAGAATGATTGCACTAAAAACCACTTCTGAAGTCCATGATGAGGGCACTTTCTTAACAAATCCTTAAATCTCTCCCATGCATCATAAAGAGTTTCATCTGTTTCTTGGTTAAAATTCGTAATTTGACTCCTAAGTTGTGCGGTTCTCTCCGGAGGATAGTACTTCCTTTGAAAAGCAAGAGCCAAGTCATCCCAACTATTAATAGTATCCATGTTTAGACCATTCAACCAAGATCGGGCTTTCTCCTTTAATGAAAATGGAAACATCGTACGTTGTATGTAATCTTGAGATACACCAGCTTGCTTGATTGTATTGCAGTACTGAATAAAGTTATTCAAATGTAACTTCGGATCTTCCTTCATTGTGCCTGCAAACTGATTCCTTTCAACCATGTTCACCAAAGCTGGCTTCAATCCGAAATTCAGGGCCTCTATATTAGGAACTCGGTATCCACCTCCCTCTGTTGTAGAACTCGAGTGAGAATAGTCTTTTAAGGACCTTGCTGGTGGTGGCGGCAGCGGCGGTGCATAATTCTGTGGTGGGTTGTTCTCGTTGAACTGTGATTCTGCTATTTCTTCCTTATCTGAACTATCAGAAATATTCAACTTAGCAGAAATTTGTGTGAAATCAACCAGTAGTGTTCATTCCGAAAGAATGACTCTTCGTAATCTCCACTTCCTTCTACGACTCCTCTTACGCAATGATCTTTCCGGTTTAGGGTCAATCCAAACCGCCATACAACCTAATACCTGAGACACAATCAAAACTCGAAACCAAAATAAGAACTACCTCAAAGAACGTGAAGGTTCCTTAAGGTCCTTTAAACCCGACTAATAGAATTAAAAATTGCCTCCCCGGCAACGGCGCCAAAATTTGAACAGCCTATCGCCCACCTCTCAAAAATAACCGAACAACTCTAACTAATATAGCTAGGGAAGTAGAGATCGAATCCTCAGGGAAGCTATTAAACTCTACTAATTCTAAAAAGCCTAAAGTGAATAAGGAGGCTTGTGGGAAATTTCAGTAAATGACTACTAAAACTAAGAAGACTAAAAATAAAACTAAGGAAATGGCGGGAAATTATTAATTAAACTCTATTAATGGAAACCTAGGGCTATCAGTTCACTATGATCAATTAACAAACTCAATTAACACTCACTAATCAATTCATTGGCATTCATTGAACTAGGGCTCACTAATTCTCTCGAACTTAGACTCCCTCATAACTCCTTTACCGACTCTTGCTCGCATAAATTCGTTTTTGCCTATTATTCAGTGGTCTAATTGTGATAATCTTACCTCTCGACCTCGATTTCGACAATAACCTAACTTACAACTAAATCTGGCCACAATTTAATTGCAATCAATAGAAATAAATAATATGAATCAATTAAAAGCCAAGAACTAATTAGAGAACATAAAACAAATTCACGTCATGATCATAGATCCCCTAACCCTAGAGAAAAAGAAAACTCACACATAATTAAGGGAACAAAAACAAAATCAAAATTAAATAACATGATCATGAACAAAAACTTATTAAAACTAGAATTAAAACTAAATTAATTACTAATAAAACTAAATTAAGAATCAAAATAGCAAAACTAATTAATCTAAACTAAAAACTAAGACACTAAAGAGACTCATGAAATCAGAGGAATTGAAAAGCATACGGAAAGAAATTACCAAAATGATGATGAAATTGCATTAATTGAAAGCTTGAATTGTTGAACAAAGTAATCAATACTAAAATTCTAGAGAGAATAATGGTTTTTGGATTCCTAGGTCTAAAAATATGATAAAAACTAGTTAGGGTCGTGCCCCCTTTACATAGAGTATATATAGGAATTAGGTTTTTAATTAATTAAAACCCACGAAGCAAAACCACGAAGAAAGATCGAACGGGCCAAGAAACCCTTCACTTGCGCCCGCATAGAAGAAATTGCGTTTCTTCCCTGCGCCCGCAGGTTTTTTATTTTGAGACTTCTGATGCTGCTGACCTATGTTGCAGGCGCATAGATCAAATGGTGATTAAAGGGATGCGCTCGCATGAACAACAATGAACCACAATTTGACGATCTTGCTTATTTCTTCGCTCAATTCTTTAAATCTCGTTCGTGACTTTTTGACTCGGCACGCATCTCGAGGCAAATGCTTTTTGACTCAATTTAGCTTCCAATGACTTCATTACTCCTTATTACGCTCCGGAAACATATAAAACAAAACCGGAAATCGCGCGTAATAACCGTTAGAGTATAAAATAACCGTAAAAGGTTCTAAAAGTCAACTAAAGATGCTAAAACCGTTCCAAAACATAACTTAACATCGAAAGGCGATATTTAATCAAAACAAAGCCACAAACTTGACTATTTAACACAAGAATCAACTGAAACTGAGGGAAAAACACAACATAAAACACGTATATCAATGCTCAGTCGGCTGATGATGCAAGCTAGTGTAAGTATCTCCTCGCTACTCTGAAGGGGGTAGCCCAACAATGGTTCAACACTCTACCAGAAGGTAGCATTAACAACTTTACCGAATTAAGCATGATCTTTTCCCATCACTTCATGGCAAACGAGCATGAAAGAAAAACGAGTATGCATCTAGGAAAGGTGATATAAGGGCCTAACGAAAGTTTGAGATCGTTTGTAAAAAGGTTCAATTTGGAGATGCTGCAAATACCTGGTCTTTCTGAAGGGGTGGGCTTTGATAACTTCGTCAAGGGATTACACTCTTAACGGTTTAAGTTTGATGTGGTGAAGAAGGGCATCCAAACCCTTTCAGAGATATTGATAGAAGCCGAATCATACATTCATGCTACTGAGATCTGCTCCACAACCAAAGCAGAAAAAGTTGAAAAGAACGAGAAGTCCCATCCCAAGGCCTCCGAGCCTAGCCCGGCCAAGAGGAAAGATGAGAAAAGACAGGTTGTATGGACCATTGGAAACTCCACCAAGGACACACCACCTAGTCTACAGAAGAGGGCCAGGTCGTACGAACCTGCCTATTAGTTTACCAAGGACTCATGCCACATCCTTATGGAAATTAAGGACAAGTTTGAATTTGAGGCTCCTCCCACTCAGAGGGCCAGCCCGCTTCCGAAACAACAACAAATATTGTCATTATCATAAGGATGTGGGTCATGATACCAATGATTGCAACAATCTGAAAAAGTTGTTAGACAAGCTAGCAGGGAAAGGCATGCTGGATCAATATGTTGTAAAGTCGAAGTATAAGTTTTAAAGAAAAGATAAAGAGAAGGTCACGGATGACCTAGACACCGACTCGGATGTAGTGCATGTGATTGCTAGAGGATTTGCCTCTGGAGGTCCCACCATAAAAAGAACAAAAGAATACATGAGAAAACTTTCCCATGTGGGGGTTCCCGGCAAAAAAGAAAATGATGAAGACTTCCCTGATGTTATGATCTGTGAGAAAGATAGGGGCGAAGTGAGAACTTCTCATGATGACCCTTTGGTGGTTGAAATGAAGGTAGCAAATCTGCAAGTCAGATGAATCCTTCCAGCAGCTCTACGGACATCATTAGTATGGCCTACTTGGAGAAGCTAAATTCCCTGAAAATACTCTCCAGCCAATAAGACATCCAATTATTGGTTCTGAAGGCGGTATAATACATCCTGTTGGCTCGGTTGCTCTGCCATTAAGGGTGGGTACCAAGGAGCAACCAAAAAATTTGTTTCTGAGATTTCTGGTAGTTCATGAGCCCATGGCTTATAATATCATTTTGGGGAGACCCACCTTTAATTCAATCAAACAGTAGTAGTTCCTCACCTAATGTTAATGAAATTTGTTTGTAATGATGGGACAATTGGCACTCTACGGGGTGATCAACATACTGCAAGAGAGTGCTACTTGACGATGTTGAAGGCGACAACTCCCAGTGTGGCCAAAGAGGACGCACCTCAGGCCAAGAAACGGAAAGGATGAGAGTGAGCCTAAGCCGGTTATGGCGATTCGTGATATGTGCATGCCGGATAAATTGAGACCGCAGCCAGCTGGGGAGTTTGTTGAAGTTTTCTTAGAAGAAGCAAGACCTGATAGAGTTCTCAAGGCGGGACAAGTACAGGCTCTCGAATAGCAGGAGAAAATGATAAATTTGTTGAAGGAATTCAAAGATGTGTTTGCCTTCCATGTGAATGAAATGTCGGGCATAAATCCTAAGGTAATGGTTCACCGTGTGGAGGTCAGGCAAGAAGAGAAATCATGGAGAGGCAAGAAACAAGGCAGCAGCCAAGGAGGTCTAGAAGTTGTTAGACGCGGGGTTTATTCGTACGTGTGACTATCCTGATTGGGTTGCCATTGTGGTCTTAGTGCCAAAGCCCAATGGGACATGGCGTATATGCGTTGACTATACAGATCTGAACAAGGCATGCCCCAAGGATAGCTTCCCTTTGCCTGAAATTGATCATTTGGTTGATTCGACGACGGGGCATGCCCTGATGAGATTTGTGGACGCAAACTCTGGGTTTCATCAAATCCCATTATGGCCCGATGATCAGGAGAAGACGACTTTTGTGACTGAATATGGACTATATTGTTACAAGGTGATGCCCTTTGGTTTGAAAAATGCACCGGCCATCTTCCAAAAACTCGTCACTAAAGTCTTTAAAGATCAGCTGGGTGGAAATGTTGAAGCCTACATTGATGACATTATTGTAAAAAGCAAAGGAAAGCAGGATCATGTGGATGACTTGAAAGAGACTTTTGAGAACCTTCGGAAGTATAACATGAAGTTAAACCCAAAAAAGTGTGTTTTTGGGGTGGATTCTGGAAAATTTCTTGGATTTTTGATTGACCAAAGAGGAATTGAGGCCAATCCGGACAAGATACAAGTTGTCACCAACATGCTTCTCCACGCACTGTGAAAGAAGTCGAACGGGTTGATAGGATGCCTGGCAGCCCTTGGTAGGATTTTGTCTAATTCTGGAGACAAGTGCCACTTTTTCTTCGGCACTATTTAAAATAAAGAAAAGTTTGAGCGGACGGAGGACGCCGAACAAGCCTTGATACGCCTAAAATCACATTTGCGTACTTTACCATGTCTTGTTAGTCCTCTACCCAAGGAGACCCTTTATATGTATCTTGCCATTTCAGAGTGGTCTGTTAGTGTCGTTCTGGTGGCAGAAAGGGAGGGGGTGCAGATGCCGGTCTATTTTGTAAGTCATGTCCTCAGAAATGCAAAGCTAAGGTACCCCGAAGTTGAAATGTTTGGACTAGCACTTTTCATAGCATGAAAGAAGCCGAGGCCATATGTTATGGCACACCGCATTGTCATATATACTAAACAGCCATTAAAGCTACCATTCACCAAAATGGAGTCTTCGAGAAGGATGCTCAAATGGGCTATAACCCTACGAGGGTTTAACTTGGTATTTGAACCCCGAAAAGCTATAAAGGGGCAAGCATTAGCGGATTTCATTGTAGAATTGATGATGCCTCAACTCTTACCAAACCTTTCAAAGGTGTGAAAAGTCCACGTTGATGGGTCCTCCACCCAAAATGGCTGTGGAGCAGGGCTGATTTGTGAATCTCCAGAAGGAGATAAGTATGAGTATGCTCTTCGTTTCAAATTCCATGCCTCCAATAACGAGGCGGAGTACGAGGTTGTGTTGGCAGGTGTTCAAATGTGCAAAGCAGCAGTTGCCGAAGAAATTGAGGTAATTTCTGATTCGCAATTAGTTGTAAGTCAAGTTAATGGAGAATAAGAAGCTAAGGATGATACCATGGCTCGGTATTTGGAACTGGTAAAGGGAGAAACCAAGGTTTTGAAACGTTTCTTTGTCACACAAGTACCCAGATCTGAAAATCATCAGGCGGACGCCCTCTCAAAATTAGCTTCTTCAGCACTTTCAGACACCCCCAGGACGGTATTCTAGGAGGTTAAGCAACAAAGAAGCATTGATGCATTAGAAGTCCAGGTACTGGATAGGACTTCTACATGGATGAATGATATATGGGCCTACAAGCTGAATGGAACACTGTCAGCTGATCGAAATGAAAGTAAAAGAGTGAAAAAGAACGCTGAGAGGTTTAAGATTATCAATGGAGAGTTGTTCGACCGAGCATACTCTAAGCCCTTGCTTAAGTGTATCACACCAAAGGCTGGACGAGAAGTTCTTGATGACTGGCATAGAGGGGTATGCAGCAACCACATAGGTGGAAGGGCCCTAGTAGAAAAGGCATTAACGCTTGGTTATTTTTGGCCAACCCTAAGCGAGGATGTAATGAGGATGGTAAGAACATGTGACAAATGTCAAAAGCATGCCCCATCGATCCATCAATCAGCAAACGCTCTAAACCCCATCGATGGTCCAATACCTTTTGCAAAGTGGGGGATGGATATCTTGGGTCCTTACCCTCCGGCGTCTGGACAGAGAAAATATGTATTTGTGGTAGTCGACTACTTCACGAAGTGGGTTGAAGCCGAAGCAGTGAAGAATATCAAAACAAGCGATGTGAAAACCTTTATCTGGAAGTACATTCTAATAGGTACGGTATGCCTCAGGCCATGGTGTTTGACAATGGTAGGCAGTTTGAGGCAGACAAGTTAAAAGACTGGTTAGCTGATCAGGGGGTGTCTAGTTACTTCGCCTCAGTGCGTTACCCCCAAGCGAATGGTCAGGTTGAGTCGGTTAACAAAATCATTACTGGGGGAATTAAAAAGAAGTTGAAGAAGGCGAAGGGTTTATGGGGTGATGAGCTGCACAATATTTTATGGTCAATTCGTACAACAGCTAAGAATTCCACTGGTGAGACACCCTTTTTCCTTGTGTATGGGACGGAAGCGGTCTTACCAATTGAGCTGTGTGAGCCTACCCTTCGCGTAATGCTGTATGATGAGGAGGCCAATTGGGAGGCCATGAAGATTGCATTAGATTTGCTGCCAGAGACAAGGGGTAATGCCGCCTTGAGGCATGAGATGTATAGGTTAAGAATGAATCGGGCATATCAGAAGAAGGTTAAGGTTCGGCCACTTAGGAAGGGAGATTTTGTATTGCGAAAGATGGAAGCTGTGGGGCGAGCCAATGAAGAAGGGAAGTTAACTCCAAACTGGGAAGGACCATACCGTATTGGCGAAGAAATTCGGGATGGGATATACCGTCTTGAAACGCCAAATGGAGTACCAGTGTTGAGGACTTGGAATGCTGCTAATTTAAAGAAATACCATTTCTAGCATGCCTTAGATGTTGTCTCACAACTAGGCAGCCTGGAAATCTAAAAGCCAAAGATGTTGCTTGGCAACTAGGCCTCTTTTTGTATTTGCCGTTGATGTTTTGTAACTAGGCATTTTGATGAATAAAATCGATATCTAGTTTAACCATGTCAATTGGATATTGAAGAAGTTGAATGCATGGTCTGGTTTACTTGGTTAAATTAAATGCATTATTGGTTTTGTTTTTGTTCATGACTTATGTGTTAAATATACAGGATAAACAGAGAAGTTCATAGTGATCCCTGTCTAATTAAAGCCACTCACAGAGAGCAGCTCCGACAACACAATTTTCTCCCTACCATAACAATAAGAGAAGGGACAGAGAAAGTCCGGAAACCTCCAAATTTTGTTATAGGAGAAGAGATTGGCCACCCATGCCTTCTCGTCCCAAAGTTGGCTTAAATCTTGTTGGCCACGTAAGGCCAATAGGTAGCTAGCTTACTCAAGTCCTTACCCGGTGTTTAGTGACCCTGAAGGGATATACCTTGCAGAGACCCAATTCGGTATATAGAAATCGAATTGGTAGCAATCTCAAAATTCATTGTAGAGACCCAGTTCACTATGTAGAAACCGAATTGGTAGCAAACTCAAAATTCATTGCAAAGACCCAATTCGGTATATAGAAACCGAATTGGTAGCAAACTCAAAATTCATTGCTGAGACCCAAGTCGGTATATAGAAACCGAATTGATAGAGAATCTAATGCATTTTCCACCGACCCTGTTCGGTATTAAAAGGCCGAACTGGTACCTAGCTACTTCTACTCACATAGATCTCATCTGGTGTTTACGGAACTCATTCGGTTTATAAACACATACACGGTATGAACTATCTACTCGGTACCTGAAGGCAAAATAGTTAACAAGTTTACTGGCTCTACGCTTTGGTATATGGGATGTGATTAAAATTGATGTGTCAACAAGGGACACGAATGTGTCCCCATACTTAGACATTGCAAGAACTGAAATTGCTGAAGGTTCCAGTTACACTCACTCCCTTGACCAATACAGTCTAGTTTAGGGACAAATACGGTAGTAATTGATTTGCACAAAATGTAGTTAGTCTGTCAAACTCACAACATTTCATGCCAATCAACTACTTTCTTTGGTAAACTAGATTTATTGCCTAGGGCATGGAGACCGACACATTCATCAATTTCAGGGGCAATAATATGCCGAAGGATAATCTACCCTTCAAGATTCTTGGCAAAATTCAAATTTTACAAGGATAAAAGGCTAAACTATGCAGATTACCGAGTGATCATTCACACTTCAGAAATTCAAATGTAAAAATTGAAATCAATTTCTAGCATGTTGAATGATGAATCACACTTGTAAATCTTTGCAAAATGGAATGATAAAATGAGTAAGCTCAAAAATGTATGATGATATCAAAAATTAATGTCATATATATATAGCAGATGGCTCGGTGCCTAGGGGAACCAAACCATTAATATTCAAAAGCCTGGTGAGTGACTCACCAGGACCAAATCATTGTTAAAAATTACAAACTGGTCATTAAAAGACCAGCCAATACCAAATGTTTGATAAAAACTAAAAATATTAAAAGTTTGAAGGAAGGGGGGAGGATCTTCATTCTTCATCATCTTCTTCTTCATCATCATCCTCATCAGGCTCCTGGAAAAAAGGCTCGGGCTGCCCAGCAGCATCTACAGCAACCTTAAGAGGAGCCCAATCCAAATAGGGCTGGAACCACGAGAAAGCATTTTCAGGGAAAGCTTTTTCCCACGCCACCCGAACCAAATTCTATTGAGTAATTTCAGCCTCCTGGACGGCAGGTGCAATCTTCACTGGAACGAGCAGGTCGGCCTGCTGGTGCTCTTTAACAGTTTGGTTCAGAGCTTCTTTCTCTTTCAGGAGGGATGCATTGTCCTTTTCCATGTCATCGGCTTTTTAAGTCGATGCCTTCCATTGTTTCAGCATTGGAGAGGGCGTCATCCCTCTCCTTTATGAAAGCATCCCTCTCCAGTTCCACCTCCCTACATCTTGCCTTGGCCATAGCAAGTTCGGCCTGGAGGTTAACAATGATGGCCGCCTATGCATCCATGGTAGCACGAGAAGTTAAGTCAAGTTTACAAGTGCTAAACATGGCGGTATCAATCACCGTCTTTACCTCTCCCAGAGCCTCCCTAAGGTCCCGCTCAGTTCAGGCTTTCCATTCTTTGGTTGCATCTAGCCGAATGATAGCTTGCACTTAAATAATTCAGTGAGAAGAATTGAAGAAATATATAATGATCAAGGATCAAAATGAATGGGTAAACATACCTCCAGGAGAGCATATTGCATAGGATTAATCGCCCCCTCATATCAGTTCTTCATAGAGCTTCGGTATTCAGGGGGGATGATCTTCATGATCTCCTTAATGAGCTTTGGTCTCTCGGGGCCGGGGATGCCTTGAAGAGGATGGAGATAGTCGCCCTCATCTCCTTTGGTCTCCGCCGATTCTGCAATAGCCAAAGGCAATGGTTTAGATCCATCAAGACCTTGTGACCCAACATTGCCTGCTTCTGCAAGCAATGCTTGCACACGGTCAGTAAAGAACTTACCACCAACACGGGCATGAAGATTCTGTGCAAGTTCTTGCACAGATGAAGGAATGACCTCTTTGGCCCCCTGACTGAGGCCGGCCAGAGCATCCGATTAAGGAGCGGCAACCCCCTCCTTCCCTTTCCGGGAGACGCCAGTCAACACCACTGCTCGGGTTGGAGGAGCAGTAGTGGACACCTCCACTTCTGCGGCGTCCTTGTGACGAGGCTTCTTGCTCTTCTTGGTAGAGGTCAAAATAGGCGGCCTCTTTTTTCTCACCTTCCTGGTCACTTGGGAAGGGGCCCCACTCTCCTGAAAAGAGCACAAGTACAAGAGATGAGTGAAAATCTAAAGTCTATCACAGAGACTCAATTTGGTATCTTTGAACCAGATCGAGGAAGGTTCAATGTTTATCATTAGCACCCTATTCGGTATGTAAATACCGGATTGACTAGATTTTGGCGCCCAACACCAAATGTCCAATCCGGTACCCTAATACTGAATGACAACAGTATAAAAAGAAATACCAGTCCTTTGCCGAACCCTTGTTCGGCATATCTATACTGAACGAGGCAAATGTGAAAGCAGTATAAAAAGAAATGCAAGCCAAACAGGGTAATTGCGGTGTTATCTCACAAAACGCCTGTTCGACCTGTTCATGCCGAACAGGTCTATTGTGAAACAATCTCACAAAACACCTGTTCGACTTGTTCATGCCGAACAGATCTATTGTGAAATCATCTCACAACACACCTGTTCGGCCTGTTCATGCCGAACAGGTCTGCTATGACACTATCTCACAAAACACCTGTACGGCCTGTTCATGCCGAACAGGTCTATTGTGAAATAATCTCACAAAGCACTTGTTCGGCCTGTTTATGCCGAACAGGTTTATTGTGAAACTATCTCACAGAACACCCGATTCGGGATGAATAGGCCGAAAAGAGTGGTTGTGAGCTTACTTCACTAATCATCCATATGTCCTATAAAGGCCGAATAGGGTGATTGCATGAAAGTTCAAAATGCAAACTCACGATCTATTTATACCGAATACGTTAAACGCAATAGCAATTCAAAAATTTCCTGTTCGGTATTTATATACCGAACAAGATCATTGTCGACTAGAGTTTTGCGATCATTTATTTGACATGACAAATACCGAACAGGAGTTAAAAGACAAGGTTTCATTTTCAAATTACAGGCCGACCAAAAAAACTACACAAACAACATGGAAGTGTTCAGAGACATGAGTGAGACAAAAGTTACCTCGGTCTCCTTGCGACGGTCCCTCCATTGTTGGCTCTTTAGCTCGTAAAGCTCCTCCAAGTATTCATCACCCTTTTTCTCTCCCCTCTGGCTCATTTTTAGTTGGCTTATAGCTTCCTCTTTAGTTAATAAGAAGACATTGATTAATTATGGTGAACTTTAACAAAAATCAGCGTGTATGAGACTACTGACGGTGTCCGAACTACCTCTAGGTATGCTCAAAGAAAGGCCACATGCAGACAAAAAGATGTTTCTCCTAAACAAGGTAAAGTCTGGCACCCATACCGCTTGAACAAAGACCTTCTTGTCCTTACCTCCCCTCGTTTTTGCAGTAATTTGTCGGTTATCGAAAAGCTTGTGTTCAAAGATGAAGTCGAATTTTGGATGAATGGGGGGAAGGTCAAGGTTCCTACCAGCCAAGTAGGGGTTCTCAATCCACTCATTCAGAGAGTCGGCCAGACCCTCTTGGCTTATGTGGACATAGAAGAAGCGGCGTCTCCACCTTTTCCATTTGTTTGGTTTCGAAGCGGTCATCATGAAGTTTTTTCTGGAAGATATGACATAACAGTCATCTCTATTTGCGTCCACACGCGTGATCGAATGCATGTGGCAGAAAACTGCAAAGTCTATGGGGATCCCCCTCGACTCACATGTGGCAATATAGCCAAGAATGTTCGTCCAGGAGTTGGGGGTGAGTTGCCAGAGTGCAACTCGGTATCCCTCCAGGAGGGTAATGATAAAGGGATGAAGGGGAAATCTCAGCCCTAGGTCAATGGCCGCCTCGTATACCAGGACGGTCTTAACAGGAAGGACAATGATGGATGCCCCCACAGGGGGCACCCTTAAAGCCGGGTCCAAAGGCACAAGATCTCCTATAGAGCTCTAACTCACTCTTGTAATGATCCCTAAAACTCTTCTCTATAAAACAATTGTTGGGTGTATAGACAGGCTTGGATGAGGATTCTCCCTAGTCATCCCCACCATCTTCTTCACTTGAAGAAGATGAGGCTTCAGGCTTCCCCTTCTCGGGGGCCGGATGAGGGTCTATCAAGAGCAGCTGAGCAGCTGTAGAATTTAGTAAAGGATGGTACTCCTCTACTGATTCGGCATCCGAAACCTCAGGAGCAGGCACCCAGAAGCTGCCCGATCCTTCGGACACACTGGCCGTCTGCTTTGTCCGTGCCATCGTAGTACCCTGCACAGGTACAAGCACAAAGGCCGGCCAATCAGCATAATGAGATATCATACGAAACTCCAATGTATGAAAAGGTCCGTATACGAATGATTCCTCTGTCTCCATGGAAGGGTGTGACCTTTCTGGAGACAGAATCAGTTCGTAAGCCTCAATGGGAGTGGAGGTGAGTGACTGATCCAAGGCACTAGACTTGGTCGTCGAAATAAAAAACATAAGTACTAAAAAGAAAAGTAAAGAAAAAGAATAGATGGAGCGGTACCTGTGTAACGCCCTAAATTTTGAGCCTAAAAAAAATTCGTCCTTTATATTCAAATATTAATTTATCAATTGATGAGTTAATATTCGAAATAAAATATGTTTAGTATTAAGACGGTTATGTTAATAGTAGCTTTGGTTGTGTTTTCATGCTTTCCTTCCTTGCCATATTTTGGAGCTAAAACCTAACTTGAGTTTAAACTTTGTTTATGGTAAATAAAGGATGTTTAATAAGCTACATTAACACTTTTATTTTAAACCCATTTTTAAGCCTAAATTATCTTCTTAAATAAAGCTAAATTAAAGCCTTAAACCCTAGTCTTATAGCTTGTTTTGAGGCCTTTCAATTGCTCCTTTGTTTCACGGTTTTGAAGAGCTTTATTGCTGGTTTATAGTCTTTGTAACTCCCCCTACATTATTGCATTTAAACCATCATTAAAACATTAAGAAAAATCAGTCAAAGACCCTTCATGATTCACACAATTCACATACAAAAACCCTTCCATGTTCACGTAGCTTTTGTCATCACATATCACGATCGCCGCTTCATCTTTTTCCCTCAAATTTCGAGTGGTTTAAGGATTATATTCAAGGGTTGATGTTGAGTTTCATCCCTACTCTTATTCACATCAAATTCGAGTTCTAATCTCCTAAAGAAAGCAAAAAAAAAAAACCAAAGGAATTGAGCAAGAAGTTTTCTGTTTTCGGGGGTTGGTTTCTGTGTGTTTTTGGAGCAGTTTCTTCAAGGGATTTTGGCTGGTTTATAACTGGTTTTCTTAGTCTTCAATCAAGGTAACTAGCATCCTCTTCTTTAGATTAAAAATACTAAGTTTAAGGGCTAGATTGATAGGTAGAAAGTCATGGTAAATATGAGTTTTTAGAGCGTTTTCTTCTCTGTTTTGCTGTCAGAATTTCGTGGCTTCAAAGTGCTGTTTTTAGAGTTTTATGATCATGATTTCTTGCTTATTATTGATTGTTATTCATGCCTTGATATTGTGTTATAACCCCATGATATTTGTAGCATGTTTAGACTTGTTTTAGGGGTGTTTTTAGAGCCATTAGTCTACTTACATGCTGCTGGAAATTTGTTTGTGTGCTTTATAAAGGTTTGTAATCACTTGTTTAAACTGATTTCATTGCTTAGTTTTGGTTAGTTCATGTTAAGATGGTTCCTAAACTAATTCCACATGTTTTAGGCAAGTTTTAGGAGGGTTTTTGAAGCCAATCTTTGGGCATATGTTGCTGCTGCCATGTTAAGTGAGTGTGTTGTGTTTGGTGAAGTATTTAGAGTTGAAATGCTTAAATTTTACACCTAAACTTGAGCCTAATGTGTTCTATTATGTCCCTAGATTGTGTGTGTTAATGGGCTAAGATTAATTTTGAGTTTAAGGGTGTTGTTGGGTGGTTTTAATGAGCATACACCTGCTGAAATTGCAATTAGGGGCTGCTGTAAAGACAGGGATGTTTTTGCATGTTAAGGGCATGAATTTAAGCTCATTTTCCTTGTGTATATTGCCTAATATGTAGATTAACATGTCATAATTTTATTTTAGCACTTTAGCATGTTTTGGGTGTGTTTTTGATGTGATTAAGAAGTAGTATTATTGCTGCCAATGTTTGATTGTTATGTGATGTTATAGCATTATAGTTTTGGGTTATTGAAATGATATTATATGGGTTCTAACTTAATTGACATGATTATTTAAACTAATGCTTTTAGCTAAGATTATCCAAGGTTTGACCCCTTAAGTTTTAGAATTATGTACTCAAAGAATGATCTTAGAAACTTGATGTAAAATGTTGTTGAAATGTTACATTATCAAAATTGTGACCCTTTGAATAGAATAATTCCATCCTTAGCACTACTTATTCACGAATCATGAATGCGAATGATTATTTTGGATTTTGAAATAATTATTTCCTTGTTCCAAAACTCAAATGATATCTTTTCTTGATGTTTTTATAAAGCCGAACTAATGCTTAAAAACTAAGATTTATTTTGATTTAGAGAATTTTAATTCTCATGCAGATTTTATATGAGTGTAAGGCATAAAGGCTTCTCTGCCGAATTTTGAATTGAAATCATATATTTTTTAAGTAACTTCATGGGTTTTGAATNTAAGTATCTTCATGGGTTTTGAATTGTGTGTGGGGCCATAATCGAGTTGTAAGGCCGAAGTGCTTCTCGGTGGTTAAGAACATGCTACTACCTAGGCTGCGAGTTTTAGGTAGAATTACCTGGGTTAATTGTTGTCGTCCGGGGGTAGTGTGAGGCCTAATGGCTTCTACCCATATCCGGGAGTATGGCCATTCTCAGACGCAGTCTCCTGCGAGTTGACTGTAGGTTCGCCTGACAAACCTTAGGAGGTGGACTGCGGGATTCCACTAGCGTTCATTCCATACCATTCTGTTAAGTTTTGAGTATTCGATTATATCTTAAGAAATTATTATGAAATTTATTAATGTTGGTTGTGACTTGAAATATTTAGAGAACGTCTGTAAGTTACTTCTTCATATTAATTTAACTCTAAAATTTATTATTTTTGATTTATTGGAGAGTTGTTAGTTACTCCCCACTGACTGTGGATTTATGTTGTTGCTACAGATGCTGAATGATATTTGGGCTTTGTTCGACGGGCAGGGTTATGAGTGTGCTTAGGACCTCCCCTTTCTTTAAGGACTTAATAATTTGGTTTTGTTTGAGATGAATAAGTGTTTCGATTTATGGTGTTGACTTCTACTTATGTTTCCCAACTGTTTTAAATGTTAAATGTTTTCATATAAGGGTTGTTCTACCCGTGGTTTGAGTGTAATCTTTTGAATTTCCTCTTTTGGTTATTTTCTTTCATGAATTTTGGTTTAGTAACCTTCCGTACAGGCGTACTTTCCGCTATCGCCTATTACTTGTTAAGGACGGGTCGTTACAGTTGGTATCAGAGCAAATGGTCCAACCCCTCGCAGAATTTCTACAATTTCTTGTGAAAGATGTAGTTCAAATAGAATAAACCGAACCTTTGACCTATAGTGTGAGTTACTTGGGTAGGAAGTTAAGGGCGCGTCCGTTTATTTTTTACTAAGTGTTTCATTGTTGTGTTGCAAATGAAACTAATCTTATCTCTTTTGTAGAATGTCTCCTAGAAGATTGGATTCTCTTTTCTAGTCTATGGTGTTTCTGCTTATTTACTTTTTGATTGTGGTGCTACAGTTTCCTTTGTAGCTAGTTCTTTTGTGAAGAAAGCTGGTTTGTTGAATAGTTCTCCTGTAAAGTCCTTAATTTCTCTTCCTTCTGGAGAGAACTATGTTTGTAATAGGGAGTATAGTGGTGTTTCTGTAGTTATTGCGGGAACTGAATTGCGTGCGAATCTCAAGGAGTTTCCAATGCAAGAGTTTGATGTGATACTTGGAATGGATTGGTTGTCCAATTATTNGGTTGTCAAAATATCGTGCGGCCATTCATTGTCGTGACCAGAAGGTTACGCTAAGGGGGCCTAAGGGAAACCGAATCTCTTACTCTGGAGTCGTGCTGAAAAAGGGAGTAAAGATCGTGTCTGCCTTGAGAATGAGGAAGCTTCAACATAAGGGGGATATGGTCTTTCTATGTAGGGTCAAGGACCTATCTCTTGAAGAACAGCTCGATAATATTCCAGTTGTCAAGGAGTATCCGGACGTTTTCCCCGAGGAGTTGCCAGGTATACCTCCAGAAAGGGATGTGGAGTTTGGTATCGATTTGGTCCCAGGCACTGCTCCTATATCAAAGGCGCCTTACAGAATGGCACCGTCGGAACTTCAGGAGTTGAAAACTCAGCTGCAAGAACTCATCGATAAGGGGTTTATTTNTGATAAGGGGTTTATTCGGCCAAGTGTGTCTCCATGGGGTGCTCCGGTCCTATTTGTCAAGAAGAAGGATGGGAGTATGCGAATGTGTATCGATTACCGAGAGTTGAATAAGGTAACGGTCAAAAACAAGTATCCATTGCCTCGAATTGAAGATCTATTTGATCAATTGAAGGGTGCGGGTGTTTTCTCAAAGATCGACCTGAGGTCGGGGTATCATCAAATTCCTGTGAAGCCAAGCGATGTCCCTAAGATCGCATTTCGCACCAGATATGGGCACTATGAGTTTGAGGTGATGCCTTTTGGTCTTACTAATGCTCCTGCTGTGTTCATGGACCAGATGAACCGTTCGTTCCATGAGTACCTTGATACTTGTGTTGTCGTTTTCATTGATGACATTCTTGTGTACTCAAAGGATGAAGCTGAACATGAGAAACATTTAAGGCTGGTTCTGGATGTGTTACGTAAGCAGAAATGGTACGCTAAGCTGTCCAAATGTGAATTCTGGCTTAAAGAAGTAGCTTTTCTGGGGCATGTCATAAGCAAAGAAGGTGTTATGGTTGATCCTGCTAAGATCAAGGCTGTGGTTGAATGGGAAAGCCCTAAGAATGTTTCAGACGTTCGTAGTTTCCTCGGTCTTGCAGGCTACTACCGACGCTTTGTGAAGGATTTCTCCAAGATTGCCCAACCGCTAACTAAGTTGATGCAGAAGGAGAGTAAGTATTTGTGGAGCAATGAGTGTGAGAAGGCTTTCCAATCCTTGAAGGAGAGTCTGACTTCAGCTCCGGTGCTTACTTTGCCGACCGATGGTGTGGAATTTGAGGTGTATAGTGACGCCTCAAAGAATGGTTTGGGTTGTGTGTTGATGCAACAGGGTAAGGTAATTGCGTATGCCTCAAGACAGTTGAAAGTTCATGAAAGAAACTACCCGACACACGATCTCGAGCTTGCTGCTGTGGTGTTTGCTCTTAAGATTTGGAGACACTACCTGTATGGGGTTCCTTGCAAGGTGTTCACAGATCACAAGAGTCTCAAGTACATCTTTACCCAGCGTGAGCTAAACATGAGACAAAGGAGATGGTTGGAATTGATCAAGGATTATGACCTGACTTTAGAATATCGTGAGGGTAAGGCTAACAGGGTGGCAGATGCTTTGAGTCGGAAGGGTAAACACTCTCTAAATGCTGCTTGGGTGTTGCCTCGGGAGTTGTGTATGGAGTTTCAGAAACTTAACATTGAGGTAGTCCCTCAGGGGTTTGTGGGTTCTTGTTTGAACTCGATGAGTGCTGAACAAGAGCTGTACAAGGAATTGAAGGAGAAGCAGAAAGGGGATCCAAAGTTAGAAAAGATACGTGAAGCTAAGGCCCAGGGTCGTGCAGAAAACTTTGAGATTTGTGCAGATGGGAGTTTAAAGTTCATGGGTCGTTGGTGTGTGCCAGACAACGCCGAATTGAAGAAAAAGGTCTTAGAGGAAGCTCATAATACTCCTTATTCTGTGCATCCTGGAGGTGATAAGCTTTATAAAGTTCTAAAAGTGAGTTTCTGGTGGCCTGGGATGAAGAAGGAAGTGGCTGAGTTTGTGGCTCGATGCTTGGTATGTCAGAAAGTGAAAATTGAGCATCAAAGGCCTGGTGGGTTGCTACAACCTCTACCCATTCCAGCATGGAAGTTTGACTCCATCTCTATGGATTTTGTGATGGGGCTATCGAATGCCACTGGTGGATTGAATGCTGTATGGGTAATAGTGGACCGATTAACTAAGGTGGCTCGCTTTATTCCAATGAAGAATACTTGGTCTATGGAAAAACTAGCAGAGGCTTATGCTAATGAAATTATTCGTCTTCATGGGGTTCCGAAGGATATTGTGTCTGATCGTGATCCGAGGTTCTTGTCTCATTTCTGGGTTGCTCTGCAAGAAGCTTTTGGGTCCAAGTTGAAGTTGAGTACTGCTTTTCATGCGGCTACAGATGGTCAAACTGAGCGAACGATTCAGACTTTGGAGGATATGCTTCGTGCTTGTGCCTTGGAATTTCAACAATCATGGGTTAAGTCACTAAGCCTTGTGGAGTTCTCTTATAACAACAGTTATCAAGCTTCTATTCAGATGGCCCCATATGAAGCTCTATATGGAAGGAAGTGTCGTAGCCCTACATGTTGGAGCGACATTAGTGACTCTCTGATTTTAGGGCCAGATCTAATTCAGGATACTGTTGAACAAGTCAAGGTAATCCGAGCTAAGTTGAAAGCTGCGCAAGATAGGCAGAAATCCTATGCTGATCTTAGAAGACGACCTATTTCTTATGAAGTTGGTGACAAGGTGTTGTTGAAGGTGTGACCAATGAAGGGAGTGATGCGCTTTGGCCAGAAAGGTAAGCTTAGTCCGAAATATTTTGGACCCTATGAGGTGCTTGAGAGGATTGGTGAGGTTGCTTATCGATTGGCATTGCCTCCAGAGTTATCAAAGGTGCATGACGTATTTCATGTGTCCCAACTACGAAGGTATCGTAGTGATCCTTCTCATGTTATTACAGTTGAGTCGGTTGAAGTTGAACCGAATTTGACCTTTGAGGAGAGACCAGTGCAAATCCTTGATCGTCAAGATAGGATCCTGCGACGGAAGGTGGTACCGTTGGTGAAGGTTTTGTGGAGAAGTCAAAAATATGAGGAAGCCACTTGGGAAACTGAGGAGTCTATGAGGACCAAGTACCTCGAGCTTTTTGATCCATGTTCCTAGCCTAAGGTCATCCTTGAATCTCTTTTAAGTGTTTCTTTTTCGTATGTTGTCCGTTTTCCCTCTTCTTATTGCTAATTTCGAGGACGAAATTTTATTAGGAGGGGTGACTGTAACGCCCTAAATTTTGAGCCTAAAAAAAATTCGTCCTTTATATTCAAATATTAATTTATCAATTGATGAGTTAATATTCGAAATAAAATATGTTTAGTATTAAGACGGTTATGTTAATAGTAGCTTTGGTTGTGTTTTCATGCTTTCCTTCCTTGCCATATTTTGGAGCTAAAACCTAACTTGAGTTTAAACTTTGTTTATGGTAAATAAAGGATGTTTAATAAGCTACATTAACACTTTTATTTTAAACCCATTTTTAAGCCTAAATTATCTTCTTAAATAAGCTAAATTAAAGCCTTAAACCCTAGTCTTATAGCTTGTTTTGAGGCCTTTCAATTGCTCCTTTGTTTCACGGTTTTGAAGAGCTTTATTGCTGGTTTATAGTCTTGGTAACTCCCCCTACATTATTGCATTTAAACCATCATTAAAACATTAAGAAAAATCAGTCAAAGACCCTTCATGATTCACACAATTCATATACAAAAACCCTTCCATGTTCACGTAGCTTTTGCCATCACATATCACGATCGCCGCTTCATCTTTTTCCCTCAAATTTCGAGTGATTTAAGGATTATATTCAAGGGTTGATGTTGAGTTTCATCCCTACTCTTATTCACAACAAATTCGAGTTCTAATCTCCTAAGGAAAGCATCAAAAAAAAAACCAAAGGAATTGAGCAAGAAGTTTTCTGTTTTCGGGGGTGGTTTCTGTGCGTTTTGGAGCAGTTTCTTCGAGGGATTTTGGCTGGTTTATAACTGTTTTTCTTAGTCTTCAATCAAGGTAACTAGCATCCTCTTCTTTAGATTAAAAATACTAAGTTTAAGGGCTAGATTGATAGGTATAAAGTCATGGTAAATATGAGTTTTTAGAGCGTTTTCTTCTCTGTTTTGCTGTTAGAATTTCGTGGCTTCAAAGTGCTGTTTTTTGAGTTTTATGATCATGATTTCTTGCTTATTATTGATTGTTATTCATGCCTTGATATTGTGTTATAACCCCATGATATTTGTAGCATGTTTAGACTTGTTTTAGGGGTGTTTTTAGAGCCATTAGTCTACTTACATGCTGCTGGAAATTTGTTTGTGTGCTTTATAAAGGTTTGTAATCACTTGTTTAAACTGATTTCATTGCTTAGTTTTGGTTAGTATCATGTTAAGATGGTTCCTAAACTAATTCCACATGTTTTAGGCAAGTTTTAGGAGGGTTTTTGAAGCCAATATTGGGCATATGTTGCTGCTGCCATGTTAAGTGAGTGTGTTGTGTTTGGTGAAGTATTTAGAGTTGAAATGCTTAAATTTTACACCTAAACTTGAGCCTAATGTGTTATATTATGTCCCTAGATTGTGTGTGTTAATGGGCTAAGATTAATTTTGAGTTTAAGGGTGTTGTTGGGTGGTTTTAATGAGCATACACCTGCTGAAATTGCAATTAGGGGCTGCTGTAAAGACAGGGGTGTTTTAGCATGTTAAGGGCACGAATTTAAGCTCAATTTCCTTGTGTATATTGCCTAATATGTAGATTAACATGTCATAATTTTATTTTAGCACTTTAGCATGTTTTGGGTGTGTTTTTGATGTGATTAAGAAGTAGTATTATTGCTGCCAATGTTTGATTGTTATGTGATGTTATAGCATTATAGTTTTGGGTTATTGAAATGATATTATATGGGTTCTAACTTAATTGACATGATTATTTAAACTAATGCTTTTAGCTAAGATTATCCAAGGTTTGACCCCTTAAGTTTTAGAATTATGTACTCAAAGAATGATCTTAGAAACTTGATGTAAAATGTTGTTGAAATGTTACATTATCAAAATTGTGACCCTTTGAATAGAATAATTCCATCCTTAGCACTACTTATTCACGAATCATGAATGCGAATGATTATTTTGGATTTTGAAATAATTATTTCCTTGTTCCAAAACTCAAATGATATCTTTTCTTGATGTTTTTATAAAGCCGAACTAATGCTTAAAAAACTAAGATTTATTTTGATTTAGAGAATTTTAATTCTCATGCAGATTTTATATGAGTGTAAGGCATAAAGGCTTCTCTGCCGAATTTTGAATTGAAATCATATATTTTTTAAGTATCTTCATGGGTTTTGAATTGTGTGTGGGGCCATAATCGAGTTGTAAGGCCGAAGTGCTTCTCGGTGGTTAAGAACATGCTACTACCTAGGCTGCGAGTTTTAGGTAGAATTACCTGGGTTAATTGTTGTCGTCCGGGGGTAGTGTGAGGCCCAATGGCTTCTACCCATATCCGGGAGTATGGCCATTCTCAGACGCAGTCTCCTGCGAGTTGACTGTAGGTTCGCCTGACAAACCTTAGGAGGTGGACTGCGGGATTCCACTAGCGTTCATTCCATACCATTCTGTTAAGTTTTGAGTATTCGATTATATCTTAAGAAATTATTATGAAATTTATTTACTGTTGGTTGTGACTTGAAATATTTAGAGAACGTCTGTAAGTTACTTCTTCTTATTAATTTAACTCTAAAATTTATTATTTTTGATTTATTGGAGAGTTGTTAGTTACTCCCCACTGACTGTGGATTTATATTGTTGCTACAGATGCTGAATGATATTTGAGCTTTGTTCGACGGGCAGGGTTATGAGTGTGCTTAGGACCTCCCCTTTCTTTAAGGAGTTAATAATTTGGGTTTGTTTGAAATGGATAAGTGTTTCGATTTATGGTGTTGACTTCTACTTATGCTTCCCAACTGTTTTAAATGTTAAATGTTTTCATATAAGGGTTGTTCTACCCGTGGTTTGAGTGTAATCTTTTGAATTTCCTCTTTTGGATATTTTCTTTCATGAATTTTGATTTAGTAACCTTCAGTATAGGTGTACTTTCCGCTATCGCCTATTACTTGTTAAGGACGGGTCGCGGTACCTGAGTAGATGAAAGAAGGTCTGATGTAGGGATGCCGAGCGGAAGAAAAGCCTTGAGGAAAAAGTTTCAGTATATCTGCAAGCCTAAAGTGATGCATTTCACAGTTCTCTCTCTAAAGACTTTGTTCACTACAGCATCTCTCTCTTCAACTCAGTAAATTCTTTCTCTAGAAAGGGAAATGAAAGAAGTGACAAAGGGAAAATGAAGGAGGATCGTCATTATTTATAGGAAGTGAAAAGAAGGTGAAAAGTTGATGTTCCCTTTCTCCCCAAAAATTTTGAATTATACTATGGGCTTGGGCCCATTGGAGCCTTGGAGAAGCTTGTTCGAAAGGGGCTTAAAATGGGGTCTTGGTCCAGTTTGACACCCCTTTAGTTTTGAAGGGGCAAATGTTGTGGGGTATTTTACCCCAATACGTGGCCCAATGACTGGGTGACACGTGGCCCAATACAGGAGTAACGCGTGGCAGTATTAGGTCAGCTGAGGAGGGAATGATACTTTGGACAACAGGACAAAGCCTATCACTATCAAGCCCACCAAGTCACCCTAGCAGTCAATTCAACGATCACGAATGTGACACGTGTCAACATCTTAAGCATGGCGCAATTTTCGAAAAGCCTAAAATAGGTCCCTTTTTTCTACTTTAGGGGATAGATTGACGTCAGCATTAAATTCTAATAATTAAGTATTTCTCTCTCTAGAACTAGAGTTTCTTTTTCTAGGCTTATATTAATTGATCAAACTGTAATTAGTGATTAAATATTTGATTATATTAACAAATCGCTCTGTGTTGTAGCATTGTATTTGAGTCCTCACATCTCCCTCTATACTATACAAAATCCCGAAAACACTAGGTAAGTTCTTTTACGCTGCATTGCACAAATTCATATATTATTGTTAATTATAGCAAGTCTTGCATGCAATATTAATGCTTAATTTGGCTGTATTTATTTTGGGTTTAAAGTTTGTTTACAACAATTACAAGTTCAATTCATATATTGTTTTTATTTGGTCTTTGATAAGTCATATATGTTTATGGGTTAATCCTCACAAGATAATCAAATCATAATTAAGAATCAAAGTAGCTCTTCAAAATCAACAACTAATTAGTATGAGCAAAATGGATTATTACTCTCGCAAAAAGTGGAGTTAAATTTGCATATTGTCATTCAATTTGAGAATTTTGGCAAAGTCAAAATGATCAAAGTACTAACCATATAAATATTAACCATATAAATTAACAAGATAAAAATTATCAAAATACTAACCATATAAATTGGATTTGAAAGGAGTTTGTAATGTCAATGATAACACTTATGACTAGGGGTGTGCAAAACCGGAAATCGGAAATTTTCCGATCCAGAAATTCGGATATCCGGATTTTCAGAACCAACAAAATTGATTCCGTATCCGTTCCGGAAAAACCGAAATTCCGAAAATTCGGATATCCAGAAAAACCGGATCGGAAATCCGGATATCCGGTTCCAAATTATATACTAGAATTTTCTCTAAAATTTACACATATACCCTTAAAAACCGGATTGGAAATCCGGAAAAATTCGGAAAAATCCGGGAAAATTCGGAAAAATCCGGAAAACCGGAATTCCGGATTTTGTTTTCCTTAAAAATCCGGAATCCGATTTTTTAAAAATCCATTCCGTATCCGATCCGGTTTCCGGTTAAAAAACCGGATATCCGATCCGGTTTTTCCTGTTTTCAAAATTCTTAATCGGAATTCCGATTTTTCGGAACGGAATCGGAAAATTTCGGACCGAAAATTCGGAACCGTAAAATCTTGCACACCCCTACTTATGGCGATGTTATGCCAAGGTGGGTATTATTAGATAAGCAATGGACTCCACAAACCACGTAATCTAATACTATTGGATTACAAAATAAAAGCTCTAGATATTAATCTTTATTCTTATATAAAGTTTGGCCCATGCATTATACATGACCTTAAAATTTAGCAGCACGGTGAAAATTGTATTTTTTGTTTCTTCTAAGTTGATATTTTGATAAAGCGTACCATCACAATTTAGTGCTATATTATTGATATGTGATTAAATTTTTGTTTTTGTGTACGCACATTGAAGTTATATTATTGAAAGGACTTAGGGGAGAACATATCATTAAGTTTAAAGTAGATTTTTGGTTTATTTGTGGTTGTGACTCATGGAATAAAAGGGAATAGTGTCTTTAATTTTTGTTTGATACACTGTACCTTTTATGATTTGCCATAAGCATGATTTCATTGTAATGCTTGTAGATCATGGCTCATCTTGCTTTTCAGTATTAAACAACGTATCGGACTAGCTATCAATTGACAAATTTGCTTCATTTCATTTCTTTGTGAGATGTAATTAATTATGCAATTTCATGTGAAAATTACAAAGAATTTAATAAGTTGATATATATATATATTTAATGGATATCTTAAAATCTAATTAATTTCTATCGAGAATTGATAACCTATATCTTCTTGACCTAATATCCCACTCCTAGAAGTGAGTGAGAAACTGCAAACTTGAATGAATAATAAGCATGTTTGCATGAGGCTAGTGACATACAAGTTTATGAGGGTTGCAATTTATATACTTGACCAGGAAATTATTTAATGAGTTTTACAAAACGTTTTGAGCATGACATCGTGAGCAACATAGTTGAAAAATTGTTGTGCCCATACTTATATGAGATTACAAATTAAAATGAAAGCTAGAAGAATACTTTTCTTGATACATGCCATTTCGAAAAGAAAATTTATTGTTTAAAAGTTGAAAGAGAGTTTAGGATTATTGGACTAATCTTATGTCCCATACATACGCAACGATTAGGGGGAGATAGTGTTCATTCCTTTGTCTTGTGTAATCCTTACATATGTATTATAAAATACATTGATGGTCAGTTATGCATATACATTAGCTTGAATATAATGGTGACCGCTTAATAATCAAGCATATAGCATGATATCATTCTGAAGAAGGATATGGATAAAAATAAGGATAAATATCATTGATTATATGTTAGTTGAAAATACTCTAGTTATATTTGATGTCCTAGAAGGAAAGCATCAAGTGCTAATGAATCTAGAGCACGCCTGAAGCGTGGAATATATCAACAAATCATAATAATAAGAATTCATGGAAGAGGAAAAGAGCAACAATTGTCAATGGTTGATTCGGGGAAGTAATACATTTTTATGGATCTCCTGAAGAGACTATTTGTAATACACTAAATTTTGTTATTATTGTCTAAAGTACTCCAGAAGAGTATAAAATGATGTCCAACAAAATTAACATGTATTTAGATTATAACCAATAATGCTCATTTAGTTGAGTTTAAGTTTTTATTGGATAAAACATCATTTAATTGTCTTGCCAATTGTATAAAGTAATACATACTAGTGTTCTTATATATCACATCATATTCATGGCCATGCATAAAAGATGTCTAATTAGGTGATCACCAATGATGGAAAACTGACCACTTAAAATGACCATTGATTGGAGTCAAAAAGAAGTTGAATGTGATGATTAAGATAGGCCCTAGGAGCTTGATAATTTTCCGTTATGGAAACTTCAAGTCTCATTTCATATGAAGAAATAATGTGCTAACGCTCTCTCATCTTAGATATATAAAGTGACATAACATTGAGATTGAGCTATATTTTAAATTTTTTTTAATAGTTTGTTTTGAAGAAAATTTCAAGAGGCTATATTTATATGGGTGTACGTAATAGGTGGGTAGAAGTTCACCGGGATAGTTTATATATTGTTCAATCTTAGATGACCGGAAGCTCACCGTATTAGGTGATGGGAATATCACCAAAGCTACTTGTACGTATATGTAGAAATTTTGAGTAACCAGTATGTTATTATTAAAGTATTTGATGATGTAGAAGCTCATTATTCAAAGGAATTGTGTACGAGTGACTTATATCTATATAACAATCTCTTGATTACTGGGACTGTTATAAGTTAGCACAAGTGTAATAAAGAAAAAAAATATGCACAACTACACAATATTCTCTTCTCCATGGATAATATCCTCCAAAAGTGATAAAATTTATGATCCTTTCGATGAAATGAGTTATATTGCAAATTTATGTACTAAGTTGGTTAAATTTTTTTTATGACGCCCCTATATGTATATATATATATGAAATATTTTATCAACTTAGGGGGAGAAGATCAGAGTTAGCACAAGTTGGCCAGATCAAAAGTTGATGATCCCTATACTGTAAATTTGAAATTTTATATGAAAACTTTTCCCAATGTGTTATCAAGATATTTTGCACATTTTATGATTTGATTTGTATCCATAAGTTTCATGATGCATAGCGTTAAATATGCATTTTGGTCATATTATGCATGTACATTGAGATAAATATTGCCAATTATGCTTGTATTACTACACATGAAGTGTAGATTATATGTTCGGTTCCAAAATAAAATATGATATGTGGCAAGTTAGTGCAGTTGACACTTTAAAAGTGTATTAGTATATCAATACAATAGTTTATGAAACATCCCAGAAGTGGTATAGTTATTTGACTTATAATAGATGGCCTATATGATATTAGGATATTTATGACGGTACCAATTGAGAAATTCATTCGGCTATCATTGTAAAGTAGCATGCAAATTATCATTGTATCTTGAGAAATTATATAATACCGGCATATGATGGAACTAATAAATATGCATATGCAAAACAAAAAAAATGGACTTGTGAATAAGGGATAGTAAATATATGTCCATTTTGATAGAAGTCGACATGAAACAAAGATGACAATAACCAAAAGGCCTATCATGCATGTACCAGAAGTAAAATGAAATATGCATGAAGATGATCAAAAGTTTATCATGGACTAGAAGTTCAACTAGAAAAAAAGGATTTCTAAATTTCGAATGTACAGTGTCTTGCATTTGAGTATTACATTCATGTTAGACCTGGTCATGGGTCAGGCCGGGCCAGGCCTGGATAGCAAAAATTAGCCTTGTGACACGGGTCGGGTCTAGAGGCGGTCCATGACCTGTTGACCAAAGCCCTCCTGTTACGGGCTTTGCGGGCTGAACCCTTTGTCCTTTGGTCCCAGGGTCACGCTAGGCCATCTCAAGAAGCTTCTTCTTATTAGGGTCCTCAACCTTTATTGGTACCACATCAGGAGATTTTAGGGGAAGGGGTGGTGAGGCAACATAGCCTGGACAACTTCGTTGTCCCCATGACCCTCTGACGTCGATGGTTAGTTCGGGACACGATCCGTTTGTGACACATTTGACTCTTGGCATTAGCTTATCTACCCTGACAGGGACTACCAGAGTGATCTTCTTCCTCGGCTAACGAAGCCGATCCGGCTGATTGCCGTGGTGAGTTCCGATATCTCTTTAGTTCGTCTTTTATCACCTTAATAAATGCTTATGCGGATTTTCTTGCTTTTCAGGTGTCATATGATGACGGTCGTCTTCCCTATGCCGATTTTACTTATGAAATCGATGGGGTAATTCATAGGGAGACAGTTTCGGAGGCTCCGGAGGGCCGGCAGTTTGCCATTCAAGCTTTTCCTCCATCAGTTCAGGTGGTTAGTAAACCCCCTATTCAATACAAGCTTTGTTTGATGATTTGCTTCATGTCACATGTATTTATTATTATTATTATTATTATTATTATTATTATTATTATTATTATTATTATTATTATTATTATTATTATTATTATTATTATTATTATTATTATTTATGGACTCTCCTGAAGAGACTATTTGTAATACACTAAATTTTGTTATTTGTCTAAAGTACTCCAGAAGAGTATAATGATGTCCAACAAAATTAACATGTATTTAGATATAACCAATAATGCTCATTTGTTGAGTTTAAGTTTTTATTGGAAAAACATCATTTAATTGTCTTGCCAATTGTATAAAGTAATACATACTAGTGTTCTTATATATCACATCATATTCATGGCCATGCAAAAAGATGTCATTAGGTGATCTACCAATGATGGAAACTGACCACTTAAAATGACCATTGATTGGAGTCAAAAAGAAGTTTGAATGTGATATTAAGATAGGCCCTAGGAGCTTGATAATTTCCCGTTATGGAAACTTCAGTCTCATTTCATATGAAGAATAATGTGCTAACGCTCTCTCATCTTAGATATAAAGTGACATAACTTGAGATTGAGCTATATTTTAAATTTTTTTTAATAGTTTGTTTTTGAAGAAATTTCAAGAGGCTATATTTATATGGGTGTACGTAATAGGTGGTAGAAGTTCACCGGGATAGTTTATATGTTGTTCAATCTTATGATGACCGGAAGCTCACCGTATTAGTTGATGGGAATATCACCAAAGCTACTTGTACGTATATGTAGAAATTTTGAGTACCAGTATGTTATTATTAAAGTATTTGATGATGTAAGCTCATTATTTCAAAGGAATTGTGTACGAGTGACTTATATCTATATAACAATCTCAGCAAGAGAGGTCGAGGGGAGGGGCGATGAGGGCATATGAGGGTGAAAGATGGGGGTGGGGGGGGGGGGCGGAGGGGAGGGTAAGAAAGGAGGAAGGGTGGTGAAGGGGCGAGGGTGCTGGGATAGGGGGGGATGATGGGGGGATAGAGGGGAGGGAGGAGGAATGGGGGACGAAGAGAAGCCGATTGCAGACAGGAATGGAGATGAATTCTAGGTGAGTAAATTGGTAGGGGGGGGACTAGGGAGAAGTTAAGAGGATAGGAGGGGTGGAAGAGGAGGGGGGAGGGAGAAAGGAATGGGGAGGGAGGGAGTGAGAGGGATTGGACGAATTAAGAGGGGGAGGAGATAGAAGGTGATGCTAGAAGGGAGGGAGGGGGGAGAGGGAGGAGGAGGGAGAGAAGAAGGGAGAGAGGTGTGGAGTGAGGGGAGGTGGGGGAGGAGGGAGGAGGGGGAAGTAGGTGCTGAAGTATTGGAGGGGGGATGGTGAGGGGTTTGATTACTGGGGACTGTTTATAGTTAGCAACAAGTGTAATAAAAAAAAAATATTGCACAACTACACATATTCTCTTCTCCATGGATAATATCCTCCAAAGTGATAAAATTTATGATCCTTTCGATGAAATGAGTTATATTGCAAATTTATGTACTAAGTTGGTTAAATTTTTTTTATGACGCCCCTATATGTATATATATATATGAAATATTTTATCACTTAGGGGGAGAAGATCAGAGTTAGCACAAGTTGGCCAGATCAAAGTTGATGATCCCTAACTGTAAATTTGAAATTTTATATGAAAACTTTTCCAATGTGTTATCAAGATATTTTGCACATTTTATGATTTGATTGTATCACAAGTTTCATGTGCATAGCGTTAAATATGCATTTTGGTCATAATGCATGTACATTGAGATAATATTGCCATATCTTGTATTACTACACATGACAGTGTAGATTATATGTTCGGTTCCAAAATAAAATATGATATGTGGCAAGTTAGTGCAGTTGACACTTTAAAAGTGTATTAGTATATCAATACAATAGTTTTATGAAACACTCCCAGAGTGGTATAGTTATTGACTTATAATAGATGGCCTATATGATATTAGATTTATGACGGTACCAATGAGAATTCATTCGGCTATCATTGTAAAGTACATGCAATTATCTTGTATCTTGAGAAATTAATATAATACCGGCATATGATGGAACTAATAATATGCATATGCAAAACAAAAAAATGGACTTGTGAATAAGGGATAGTAAATATTCCATTTTGATAGAAGTCGACTGAAACAAGATGACAATAACCAAAAGGCCTATCATGCATGTACCAGAAGTAATGAAATATGCATGAAGATGATCAAAAGTTTATCATGGACTAGAAGTTCAACTAGAAAAAAAGGATTTCTAAATTCGAAGTACGGTGTCTTGCATTTGATATTACATTCATGTTAGACCTGGTCATGTCAGGCCGGGCCAGGCCGGATAGCAAAAATTAGCCTTGTGACACGGGTCGGGTCTAGAGGCGGTCCTGACCTGTTGACCAAAGCCCTCCTGTTACGGGCTTGCGGGCTGAACCCTTTGTCCTTTGGTCCCAGGGTCACGCTAGCGCATCTCAGAAGCTTCTTCTATTAGGGTCCTCAACCTTTTTGGTACCACATCAGGAGATTTTAGGGAAGGGTGGTGAGGCAACATAGCCTGGCAACTCGTTGTCCCCATGACCCTCTGACGTCGATGGTTAGTTCGGGACACGATCCGTTTGTACACATTTGACTCTTGGCATTAGCTTATCTACCCTACAGGGACTACCAGAGTGATCTTCTTCCTCGGCTAACGAAGCCGATCCGGCTGATTGCCGTTGGTGAGTTCCGATATCTCTTTAGTTCGTCTTTATCACCTTATAAATGCTTATGCTGATTTTTGCTTTTCAGGTGTCATATGATGACGGTCGTCTTCCTATGCCATTGACTTATGAAATCGATGGGGTAATTCATAGGGAGACAGTTTCGGAGGCTCCGGAGGGCCGGCAGTTTGCCATTCAAGGCTTTTCCCCATCAGTTCAGGTGGTTGATAACCCCCTATTCAATACAACTGTTTTGATGATTTTGGCTCAGGTCACGTT
>PYUH01000018.1:431522-497965 GCA_016808085.1 Suaeda aralocaspica | reverse complement strand
TTATTATTATTATTATTATTATTATTATTATTATTATTATTATTATTATTATTATTATTATTATTATTATTATTATTATTATTATTATTATTATTATTGTGATAGATGCCTCGGGAAGGCGTAACTCACCTACTGAAGGTGATAGGTACCTTGAAGTACCAGGCCAAGAAGCTGAAGGAGGCCTTGTCGTGTAAGGGCCAAGATGCTTGGGTAATAAAATACCTAACTCCTTTTTCTTTTGTTTTCATTTCCTTGTTTCGATTTCCATGATTTTCAATGAGTCTTTTTCATATTTTAGGCCTGTGAGCCGAGTTCCGGCGGGCAGCAAGGGACGGCTGGGGCGTCTTCTTTCAATGAGGTAGCTCAGATGGGTGTAGCAGAGGAACCAATCTACCTCAAGGTTATTCCCGAGTCTGATGAGGTCGCTGGCACTTCTCAGTCTGCTCAAGATTGCCCTTTCTTTTAGCAACTGACTTTGGAGTCAATACCTTCATCGTTACTTGCATGAGGATTTGGTGATACGCCGAGCCTTTTCGAGTTGTACCTGTCACTCGGTTTTACTCCTACAAACGTTCCATCAACGAGCCAGGACCCAGCAACTTAGGAGCCTAGCTTCTCGTTTAGTGTATGCATGCCTAAATGTACATATTTGATTTTATTAATGTAAATTGAACATGACTTTGTATATGTCTAATTTAATTTTATACATATTTGACTCGGTTTTCTAATTATTTGACTCGTTTGACTTTTGAATTCAACTTTTGACTTTGACTCGACTCATGGGACGGTACCAACTTTCCCCCTGGAAAAGAAAATAAAAATAACATAGATTCGGACTAGAAACAAGTGAAATGGGCATGGAAATCGAGAAGGTGTGCATGAAAATCTAGGCAAAATGCAAAAGAACAAAAAGAAAATAAACAGGGGAGGCACCAGGGCGCCTAGCCTACGCCTAGGCACTCGTCCACACTACAAGAAAATTTAGTTTGGGCAAAGAAAAAATTCGACGCCCAAACACTGATTATCGTCGCCCAAAGGATTCGGCAACGAGTTAAAACTCGTCGTGGGGTCGACGCCCAAGGCTCGACGCCCAATGGGTTTTGGGCGACGAAAATTGAAGTCGTTGCACAAAGTGTGTTTTGTGCTACCAAATCTTTAGTAGCTTAAACTCTATTACTTTGGTTGCCCAAATAATTTTGTGCAACAACTGTTATCGTTGCCCTTAGGCTAAGATGTTTGTGCAATGAATTGATTTAGTTGCCTATTGCTCTTTTTGTGCCACGAAAATATGTGATGCCCATATCTTTATATTTTTGTGCAACGAAGATTTCGTCGCCCAAAGGTCCTAAACTTTTTTTACACCAAAATTAATATGGTTACATATGTTGTTTTGTGCAACGATTTAATCACCTTATAGACAACAAAAGATGCTTCAACAACGTAAAATATAATCATGAATATGAGCACAATATGCTCCTAGCCAAGATAATTCTTTGGATGAAGCCTATGGAGGAAACTACCATATATTCCAATAATAATACTAGTGAAAGCTCAATGACATTAGATTTGATCATTAAAGCATAAATCGATCAACTAATATCAAGAAAAAGTTCAAGTGTCACAATGACTTTATCGAGCAAATACAACCAAGAGCTATTTGATTTTGCGAATACAAATTAGGAAAACATATATAACTAACTAATATTAGAAGTCTTAACCTAGTTACAATTAGTTCTTGTGGACGTTGCGCTGCACATATATAATTCATCCATTCTAATAGTCAATCTCCACTAGCTACCTGCCATTCCTGTAGAATCAAAAAATATATATATATATATATACAATTAGAGAGCCAAAAATTGTATAACAAAACCAACCAAGGTCATAGCACAATTCCGTCAAAATTCGTTCACCATAAAGAGAGACAACTACTAAAATATTATATGATGTAAAAAGTGACAACAAAATGACAAGTTCTCAATTAAATCAAATGATGAAGCCCATTACATCTAGGATGGTACTTAAAGGCTTTCTGCTCACCAACTCTTCCAAGAACCCTTGACAAAGACTCCATGCACATGATAGGCGCGTAAGCCCTTGCCTCCCTTCTGACCTTTGAAAAAACCCTGAGACTCTCCATTGATAACCAGAGAAAAAGAAGGTGTAGTCACACACTTCATCACCAGCATCCTAAACTTCTCAGGATTCATCCAAAAACTCCCGTCTCATAGTGTCATAAGCCTTCCTTATATCAACTTTAAAAAGACAACCTGGGGGTTCCTATTTATTATATTATACCTCCCACCTGAATGATGCAAATATTGTGCACAATGAATGAACCCAGACTGATTTGGAGAAATAATATCAGGCAAAACCCTCTTCATTCTGGAACATAGCATCTTAGTAATTACCTTATATAGAGTATTACCAGACAAATTGATTAATGTCAAAACATAAACCTCTGAATTTCCTAGATAGTCATGCATGTTTAACATTCTCTTCTTCTCCCGTGCTCCCCCTATTAAATTACAACACCTACTTAAATAACCTCTACATAAACCTTATGAGTCTGTAACTAGTATGAAATGCTAGGACATACCCAAATGCTTCTCTGATTCTCACACCAAAGCAATGTGAATGATTAATAAAATCTTACATTTGCACCAAAAAAAAGTTTATATATTCAAACACTAATAATTATGAATAAGGAAGAAAGGATAGCATTTTTACCTAATTTCTTCAAACATTTTCACCATTTCTTCTCTGAGCTTCTTTTCACGTCTGATTGATTCGATATTGATTCTTGATACACTTGCTTTGAGTTCATCATTTGATGCAATAAGCTCTGCATTTGAAGTTTTGAGCTCATCATTAGATGCCTTAAGGGTCTCAATTTCATTAATAAGTGAAGCCTCTTTTGTTGCAGCCTCGTTTCTCATTTGTTGAATCTCTGCTGATAATTCTACCCTTACTTCATTACTGCTCTCACCTTCAACTCTGCTTTTCTTTGGTGGACGAGCTCCGGGACCAAGTCCTCTCACACACCCTGACTTTTCTTTAAAAACCTGCATATAAGCAGATTTGACGCTTAGTGTATCCTCACCATGCTTCTCAATTTCTCTTTCATGAATCTTTTTTAGCGCTTCATAATCTTTTTCGGCACCAGGTTCCCAGCCACTTCCTTTATGCCTAATACACACAATTTATTCAATATTGTGATCATTATAAATTTGGTAATAGTAAAGCATATAACAACAACTTTGTAATTGCTTTAACTGCATGAAACAAGATAACATATAACTATCACACAGACGCCAAATATAAAAATGGACAAAGAGTTTACTTTTTAGTCTTCTCAAATAACTTAAGGTACAAAGGATCCTCCTGAGTTTCAAGCGCATCATTTGATCCTTCAACCTCTTGAGATCGCTGAGTAGGTGGCTCATTAAGCTGCATGTCAAAGAGAAGTATATAATCATAAGTACGTATCGAGAAGTACCAACCAAACAAGATTAAGCTAGCCAACCAGCCACGCAAACAACACCAACAACCACCTAATCAACACACCAGACCACAACCAGCACAATAGAAACAAAACACTACATGCTGTGAACCATGATTCACCTAGTGGAACAGAGAACCTGAACCAAATGACTGCAAAGCAGTTTACACCTGCAACGACCAACCACACCAAACAGCTAGCCAACCTGCCAAGCAACCAGAACTACCAAACACCTAACCAACTCCCAAACTACAACTAGCACAGCAGAAACAAAAACCACATAAAACTCAGTGGAGGTAGTAAAGAGTTGTATGAATAAATTTCAATTTT
The DNA here is from genome assembly GCA_016808085.1 of Suaeda aralocaspica. Taxonomy (NCBI): domain Eukaryota; kingdom Viridiplantae; phylum Streptophyta; class Magnoliopsida; order Caryophyllales; family Amaranthaceae; genus Suaeda; species Suaeda aralocaspica. The sequence continues at coordinate 494,133 of PYUH01000018.1, read as the reverse complement.
CTTTTTGATGGAGAAAGATAGCATACGATAAAAACCAACAGTAAAAAATTATTAAGAAAATTGACAGAAGTATAAATCTAAGCAACAAAAACTCATACCAAGTCATGGAAAATCCTTGCAGTAGACCGTGAACCATTTGCGGAAGTTTCAATTTGCTTAAGCTTATTTTTTGTGTTCACTTTACTGATATGCTACAAATCACATAAAAAATACAATAAAAAGTCAATATTATGTTTTAAATTTTTTGTTATTATTTACATGATGTAAGCTTTGTAGTTGGTTCGAACATTACCTTTCACTTTTCATCATTCCAATACTCACAAACCAACCAATTCTATTTTTCCGCCTCAATATTGTCTGGTTTACTGCTTATAGCTTCAGTGACTGACTTATTCCTGAAGTGTTGTTCCTTAAGCCTGAATCTCCAATTTTTATATAACATAGAGCACTGGAAACTCAATGCTTCAATGACATCAGCACCACCAACCTTTTCAGGTAAATCATATTTGGCCCTGTCAAATGAATGTCAATTCTATATAGTATTTATAGTTTAGGAAATCATATAAGCACTTTTTTTTGGAAATAAAGTTGCTTATAATTTGTCAATAAAAATAAAATAAACTTACCATGATCTTGTCATAAAGTTGGTATTTTTAGCTTTATTCATCTTTGCCCAATTCCTGTCATGAATGTAAAGTAAAAAAAATGGATTAACAAATGTACGAAGGTTTTATTATGAGTAATCTTATATCAAAAAGAATATACCAAGAATCTAGGGGACAAAACTCTTTCACCCATGTGCTGCAATCACATATAAATTCATCCTGCCTTTTCCCCCACCACACGCCGAAGCTCATCCATGAAATTGATCTTGATCTTTCTTGCAGAATCTGAATTCCATATCCGCGAGGCATATTTCTTACCTCTTGTTGCCCACGCCTCTTTCGATTAGGATATTTGAGGCAAAGTTCAGCTTGTTGAAGTCTTCGTTCTCTCGATATGTCAGCCTAGGTTGCTGGTCATTGCATGACTCCCATCCTCATTGTTTTGATCCTCATTCTATTTAGTTGTTCCTCCCACCTCCATTTGTAAGTGAATTCAGTTGTTCATTTCATTCTGTTGCGGCCCATTTGCATTCTGTTGCTGCCTTGTACTGCACTCTATGCTAGATTGAGGAGCCACTGTCCTATAAATTGTTCTTGTAGCATAATGTTAGTAATGATCACTAATATCCATCATCTTTTCAGTTTTCCAAAAACAATTAAAAACCAAGACAAAACAAATAATTCGTGTATTATTGTGAAAGAAGAACCAAAATAAAATCCCACATACAATAAATGCAAACCATTGTTCAAAAATTTTATAACTAAACTAAAGTACTTAATCCACCAAATAATAGTTATCACAACAATCTGATTGTGTATCAGAAGAGTTATCACTTTCAGCTTCTTCATCTTCAAGATTGTCATTGAGCTCATCCATGCTAGACTCCGTATCAAACTCTTCTTCATCCTCCTCGTCACTTTCTTCCTCTACCTCATCATCATTAGCAGCCTCTAAGACGACATTAGAATCAACCAATTCTGGTTCAATGTCTTCTCTAACTAGAGTGATTTCTTCATCACTTGTACCAATCATTTGTATCAAGTTAGTTGCCAATCACTTGTTGGTAAATTTTTGTCATAATTAAACGCCCTATGCAATGTGTTGAGTAACATTGAAAAAGACTTGTCAGACCATTTGCCACTGACTTTAATGTGCAACAATGTGATGATGAATTCTAATCTCTTAAAGGTGTTACACCCAGGATACAAATCAGCCTCCATGTCTTCCATCAATTTTTGTAACACCACAGGAGTTTCGCTAATATTAATGCTACTAGATCCTAACTCCGTGCTTCTCTCATTTTCATTGATAGGTGTATCATTAGCAGAATTCCACAAATTTGTTGCATCAAAAATTAAAGGAGCCATGTCGTCAAAAGGCACGTCCTCGTTATCATTATCTGAAACATCCCCTATATATCCTTCATCGGTGTTATCGAATTGTTCCTATCTTTCCCCATGACTCACCCATGGGTTATAACTACGATCAATTCCGTATACTAATAAGTGACATTGCATATTTTTTCGATCTTGTGATAATACAAGCCGACAATTAAGACAAGGACATTTCAACATGGTTTCATCATTTTTACCCCTAAAAGCAAACTGTAGAAAATCATTAACACCAGCTATATACTCTGGTTTTTGCCTATCCTTTACCCCATTGTGATTCATCCAGCGCCAATCCATGATTTATTAAAAGAAAATAGAAAATTAAACCATTTATGATATACAAATACAAATATAAAAATTCAAAAAAAAAATTGTACAAAAAGCTAGTGCATCGTCTTGTTAAAATATAAAATGATGTAATTATTAATTTGTATAGGAAACTCAATAACAAGTGTGCTAATAAATATGATTTTAACTTATCTTATACTACAGTTTTTAGTAAATGCATAAGGATTCTTAAATGTCACAACACATATTTTACTTATACTAGAATGCATGTAAAGATATTACATGAGCGAAGATGTCATAGCCAAAATTAAATTAAATTAAATTGCAAGCATTACATAAAGAGACCCAACTATTTTCGCAATAAGGCTTGACATTTCTTACTAAGTTATTTAGGAGACCCCAACTATATTGTTAATTTCACCTTTTAGTAATATTGTGTATAATCACAAACTCACTAATTTGGAAATGTAATATTGCTTGCTGGGAGTGGTGGAACTTACAATCAAGATGGAGCAGTTGCACAAGTGGTGGAATAATATAAACACAACAGGAAGTTGAGCAGGAAGTTGAGTACTGCAAGTCTGCAACATAGCAAAGAATCAAAATTGAAAAATTTGTCACAAAAAAAATAGAGTAAAACCTTTTGCTACTTTAAAGTGTATCAAAAGTAAGAATTACTACGTATTTGTATCTTAATTTGTTATAGAGTCGGTAGATACTCGCACGGGTACAATCTCTAGTATCTCTAGTACAAAAAGAGGGAATGATGTTTTAGCAAACAATGTGCAGAACACCAAAACCAGTGTTCTGTAAGGGTAAGCTACAAATTGGCTAGTCTTTTGGTGAAATCTATCAATGATGCTGACACAACTTTTCTAAAGTGCTAATTGGTTGTTTAGAAGGCTCCAGTGACTTTTATACCTTCATACAGCAGCCCCAAATAGACTGCTCACCTTTGCATGTACCAACTCACAAAGCCACAGCCCAAAAGTGTTTTCCATGTAAAACAAAGCACCTGCACTCTGCTCCACACTCTACAAATAACTCAAAACACCCAGGCATCAGAAACAACCTGACAGACTACACACAAACAATCTGACAGCCTGCACAAACAAACTGACAGCCTGCACGAAGCCATCTGACAGCCTGCACAAAGCCATCTGACAGCCTGCACAAAGACCAAGGGAAAACAAACATAATCGAGGAAGAAAGTAGTAACCTCAATGCATGTAATAATTACCATAGATCCATATGCAAGATCGTTTGGATAATTATATCAACTCCTACCCTTTTCCTAGACCTCTTAACAAACTAAAAGGGTAAACTCACTCAATTCATCTCTAAATCAGAGAAAAGATTTTCCAACCACTAGTCCAAAATATCTAAATAGGATGAACATGAATAAATTTATTTGGTTATGCATGAACCATCTATGAAGAAGAATTTAAGTTAACCATCATATATTTCCTAATAGAATGACATTTAAAGTTATATGGCTCAGTTCAACATGGCTAATAGAATTATGAAGTCTTTTTGACGTTAAGAGGTTAAATTGCAATATTTCAAATTAAGGAATATTTTAATGAATAGCTTCTTAATTGTAAATTACACTTCGTTCCAGATATAGTTTACCAGAATTTGGTAACCTAGATGATATACAACAAAGTGTATGTATACAATTTATTCTGAAATCTTAAATCTGAAATTCAGTTTACTGCAAAATCATCCAGGTCAACATAGTTTACTGCAAAGTACACAACGAAATTGGCACAAAACTATATCATCCAGGTCAACAAAGTGTATGAGCGTTCAAGTCATGCTCATTTTATTCTAAAATTTTAAATCTGATTCAATTTACTGCCTTTCTAATTTCATTCTCTTAATCCAGTTTCTGACCAAATCGGGTCCTTGCTCATTCTCTCATTCAGTTAGTTACTCGCAATCTAAGTATTTGACCTGATCAGTTCAGTAAGAATTGATGCGCTGAAGCTGATCAGTTCAGGGACTCTAACCTAATCAAGTCAAGCTACCAAGATATTAAATATCTCTAATTCTCTAGTGACGTTTATACACTTAATCTTTAACACCAAAGTCCGGAAATGGGCTTCCATTTATTGCTACACACACGCTATGTCGAATAACTAAAGTTTTGCCGCATCAACATCAAAACTATTATTTATTCTCTAGCAAATTAGTAATACTACACCACCTAATTTGTAACACCTCCTAAGGCAATCTCAATAACCATAACCAATACATTAGCATAACACACATGATCAAACCTTAGTCCAATTTCAATAAGGGTCTTGATAAACCAAAATTTTACAGGGGTCTCTCAATATCAGTTTTTTACATTAAAAATTTGAACAAGAAACTTTCAAATTGACAAGGTTTATAGCATACAAAAGAATTTGAGTATTAAGAAGGATCTTTTGGAATTCAAAACTTCTAGCAAACAAAAGAACTGAGTCTATCATTAAATCATCAATTATTAAGAAGGTTTATAGCATACAAAAGAATTTGAGTGATTTATATGTTAGGCAAAAAAGAACAAGACCCTTGGAAGTTTGAAATCAACCAGAAAAACAACTAGAATACAATCAGAGTACATTGGTCTCTTAATAACAACTACCTGATTCACAACTAAAAACAGCCTCCTCACAAACACCACCAAAAACCAGCCTACAAACCACCCACACAGCAGCAAACAGACACAACCCCAAATAAAATTCAGAATAAATTCAGACTGAGCAGTCTATCCTGCCAAAAGTTGACAGTCATAACTATGCAACCCCACTTAGCATCAAGCATAACTGAATTCAGAGCAAGTTGAAATACAAATAACAACACCAGCAGAATTAGGAACATAACAGCAAACAGCAAAACACCAGGCCAGGCCTAATCAACCACCCAGTAAAATAGCAAAACAAAAACAGTCTCCCAAAAAAAAAAAAAAAACAAACCCAACTCAAACACAAACCCTCCATAGTCCATAGGAACCCAAACAAACCAAGAAACAAAGCATATATACATTTAGTAAACTAACTACCACCAATACTCATTTAACAAGAAACAAAGAAAATATCTACATCTAATGTTGACAGAATGAAATTAATTCAATAATTCAACTATTAGTAATATACTCCCCTATGTATTAGTATTAGTTTAACTAGCAAGGACAAATCTCCTATGTAGTAAAACGTGAAAGGAATATCAACTACCAAGTATCAACATGCATTATAGTAATTTCAAGTCACTCTATAACTTTTAGGATAATAACCGCTAATGTTCTCCAAGATACTGAAAATATTTAAAGGTTCAATAATAAAATGATAATGAGAATGCAATTCATCAAACATGTTGTAGGCAACAATATTATCACAACTTCTCAAATAATTCCACAACATATTCTGTCAAAACTAAAATATTGATGCCAAATAAGACAAGAAAACATACCAATATGTTCGACAAAACACTTCTTTAATCTCTTACTTAATTGTTTCTCCTTTCACAATTAAGTAACTTAGTAATAAATAAAAGAAGCTATTGTATGATTGACAATGATAATTGAATAAGTACACTTGGAATGTTTAGACCCTAAAAAACCAAGTACAACTGATTCTAATTTACTTGCTAATCTTTACCACAAACATTGTACACTACATCAATTGTGTTCTGTTCTTGCAATAACAAGTTCAAGAAATCAAACAATCATATATAACCATGAATTATCAATTGCATGTTTTGTTCTGTAAAAGTGTCGGCTATATGTTGTTGCTGTCAAAGTTCAATAATTTTGCCTCTCAATTGCAAATGAAGGAAAAATGATACATAACCATGAATTATCAATTGCATGTTCAAATCTGAGCATATACGTTTTATACACCATAAATTCAAACCAGCAATAATAGCAAGAGTGATCTAATTACCAATAAAACAAATAATTGATACTAAAGAACATAAAAATGACCACTCAATTATAGCAAGTATAGCCTAATTACCTGGAGAAGGAGAATTGCAAAAACCTACTTCGGACCACAGCTCGCAATTGCACACATTCTTCTATTGTTGAAGCTGATTTTGATCGAGAAACTAAGTTTTTGTGAGGCAGATTTTTATTTTCAGATTTAGAAACGAGTGAAGAGAAGATTGGGAAATTGAGTTCGTTGGTTGAGAATTTCAATTTGTGAAACTGACTAAGCTGATTTTACGTTTTTTTCGGATTAAGGAAGAAGGAGTGAGAAGGTGGGGAATGAAACTGAATAAGCGGTTTAGGAGGAAGAAGTGAGTTTCGTGCCAATTTTGTAGGGGATGAATGTTTTATTTTTTGCGCCTTTTTCTTTTAATTTTGGGCAACCAAATTATTAAAATTTCCGTTGCACAATATGTATGTTGGGCGACGAATTTAACTTCTGTAGCACATTTTGTATACTCGTTGCACAAAATAAAATTTTGGGCTACCACTTACAATTTCGTAGCCCAAATATATACATGGGCAACCAAAATTTTTTTGATGCCCATGTTGTATATCTAAGGCTTCGAATTTAATTTTCGTGGCCCTTTCTTTGTTGATTCGTTGCCCAAAGCCAAATTTCTTGTAGTGCCAGTGCTGTGGTGCTCGACCCTTTTTTATTTATGGAAACCTTTAGGTTATATATACCCCCTCCCTTTATCTTTGAAGTTCTTCATCCGAACCAAAGTGACAATCTTTGAGAGTTTTCCTTGAAAATTTTCAATAGCTTAGTATGTTCTTGCAATCATGGCTAGGAGATTTGAAATTACTTGTGACGAGTGGCTTTCAACGTTCAACCCGGAGGAGAAAGGTCTGCTGAAGGATTACAAGCTTGCTTCGCTAATCAATTTGAGGTATGCTCAACTTGATATTAATCTCATATATGCTGCAATTGGATTTTGGAACGCAAATACTCATAGCTTCACATTTCGTGAGAGAGAGGTTACCCCATTGCCTGAAGAATTAGGTGGTATATATAGTAGGATTGTCTTGTGACGGTTTGATGTGTCTTCCCAACACCAAAGACTGCTTATGTCCCATCTTTGACCATTATTTGAATCTTGATGCATATGTCAAGGAAAAAGTAGTTCATGGTAGGGAACTAGACTTGGTAGCATTGATTGATTGCTTCAGAATTGCTGAAATGGCACGAAAGAGGTATAGGTGGCGAACCTTGCTAATATGTGTATTTGCAAGATTTCTTTTTGTGAATGGTGAACCTTCAGTTGGTTATGCTGTATTGGTCACCATTGCCGAACGATTCGAGGAGGGAAGAACCCCCATGCACTTATGCGCTGGTGAGCTATTTTTGACTCTTGATCGCCTAAGAAAGGATTCTCAAGCCCCCTGACCGGTTATCCTCTACTTCTCCAGGTAAGTATGTAAATGTTATGATGTAATTGTTTGTGAGTTATTTGCACTTGAACTGTTAGCAATAAATAGGTCATTTAATGCTAAATAATTTGTTTCATTGAATAATTCGTTTCAAACATTGAACAGTTCCTAAAACATTTGAAATATTTTAAATTCAAAACATCAAATTCTCTTGTGCAAATAATTTCAGGTGTGACTCATGGATCTTTTGAACTTGATGGAGCCTCCTGCAAATATCCCCACATATACTCTAAGGAATTTATATGGACGGCGTTGGCGGTATCGTCATTCTACCATGCATGAGTGGTTGCTGACTCTTGCTGATAGGAAAATCAATATTCGCTGGACGGTCTCATGGTGGAAGATCGAGATGGACCATGATATATTCCGATGAAACACCTTACATTCGTGTGGCTAGATTGACTGAGTTAACTTTTATTGCACTTCTAGAGTGATGAGGTAGTTCAATAAGCAATAGATAATTCCATATCATGGTGATGTGAAGCCTGAGGAGAAGCCCGTGCTACTAGGCATTGCCAAGAGCTGGGAGTGAAGCTGGGAGAGGCGAACGAGGTTTGTTGTGACTCCACTACCAGAATGCTATGAAAAGGTATCTAAGAATTATTTGATTTGGATGCATGCAGAATCTATGTCCATTCGTGCAGAGGCTCGCAAGGTAGAAAGAAGAGATCATGGATATGCTATGGATAAAGCACAGGAGAAACCCAAGATCACAATCCATTAGGGACAGACTAGGTCCTAAGAAAGTGCCCGTTTGGACCTCCTTTGCATATTGAAGCTGCTCCTAAAAGGAAGATGTATAGAGAGGAACAAGGTGTGAAAGGCAAGGGGAAGGGGAAGGTTGTTGAGGCTCCAAGAAAGAAGAAATGGGTACCCAATAATCCTATGGGAATAGGAGAATCTTCTAATTCTAAGGAGGACAAGGAAAATGAACCTAGACCTAGTTAGAGAAGATTGCTTGGTTGTTTCAAAAACTTATTGCTATTATTATTTTAATGAATAAGATCTGCGTGCCATGTTTTTATCTAAATAAACATTTATATTGCGTTTGAACAATCATGCTTACATTATTTCATTTCATGGAAAAAGATACAACCTTCAAATGACAGTCATTCAAAAAATGAATCTTTAATTTTTAGAAAAAAAAAGCATAGTTCATGTTCATTTCAGCAGGCGATTAAAGTACTATAGAGGAGAGGGATTTTTATTTTTAAATGGGCCAAAACCCAGGTCAAGGTTGCTTACATATCCTTTCAGAATAAGCCCAAACGTAGTTCCAGTAACTTCATGAGCATAGTTTAGACATAGTATCTCTTTAATTGATCCAAATTGGTGAGGTTATAAAAGGTGTCAACATTCATGTCCATCAATTCAATTGCACCTCCAAGGAGTATCTTCTTAACAATATAGGGCCCGACCCAGTTCGGGTGGAACTTTCCTCTAAGATCCATGACGGTTTTCTGCAATGCCTTGAGAACTAAATCGCCTTCCTTGATTTTCCTTTCTTTGACATGTTTATTGAAATGTCTCTCAATCCTCTTTTGATAGACTTGTACATGACTCAAGGCCTTACAAAAAATTTCATCTAGGAGGACCAAGGCATCATACCGCACCTGTACCCATTCGGCTTTAGAAAGTCCACTTTCTGAAACTATTCTTAGAGAGGGGATCTCGAGTTTGATAGGTTGTACGGCTTCCATCCCATAGACCAAAGAGAAAGCCGTTGCTCACGTAGAAGTTCTAATGGAGGTTCTGTACCCCCACTAGGCGAAAGGTAATTTAAGTGGCCGATCTCTATATGTTTCGGTCATTTTAGAAAGGATAGCCTTGACATTTTTATTTTTACTGTTTCCATTTGTTTGAGGTCGATACAAAGATGATTTGTGTTGCTGAATTTTAAATTTTATGAGGAGTTCCTCACATTCACCCTGAAAATGAGTTCCATTATTTCTGATGATTTCATGTGGGGCTCCATATCGGGATATTATATTGGTTTCAATGAATTATGCCACATGTTTGGCTTGCAACACACGATATGAAGCAGCTTCGACCCATTTAGTGAAGTAGTCAATCGTTACCAATATGAACTCATGACCCCCATGACCCGGAGGTGTAACTTTTCCAATTATGTCAATCCCTCATGTTGAAAATGGCCACGGAGATGATAGAGAGTGAAGTAATGATGGAGGTATATGTTGAGCATTCACATATTTCTGGCATTTGTCACAATGTCTCATATATCTATTGCAATCATCCTCTATTGTAGTCCAATAATACCCCTGTTTAATGATTTTAGAAGCCAACATTCGGGCATTCATATAACTTCCACATATGCATGCATGTATTTGACTCATAACTTGTTGGGCCTCTTTGTTGTCTATACATCAAAGGTGTAAACCATTGTAATGTCTTTTGTATAAGTCACCTCCTCGAATGATGTATTAGGAGGCTAGGAGCCTTAGAGCTCGTTGTTCTTTCTTTGACGAATCAGCAGGGTATTGTTGATTTTCTAAGTAGATTTTGATGTCACTGTACCAAGGTTCCTCCTTCATGAGGTCGTTCACCTCGTTATCTTTTTCAACCATGTAAATATGAGCTGGTTCCTTTCTTCTTTCAACCACCAAGGGCATTTTTTTCAAAGAGCTTGGGATGTGGACCATTGATGCCAACTTAGCCAAAGCATCGGCAAATTGGTGGTCCTCCCTATTTTGATAAGTGTACTCGATTTCTTCAATTTGGGAGGCGATTTGCTCCAAATGAGCTTGATAAGGAGCCAAGCTTTCGCTTCTAACTTTCCATCTTCCGGAGTTTTGATTAATGAGGAATCTCTGTAAACCCTTAACTTTTGGACTTTCAAAGCTACAGCAGCCTCGAGCCCTATAATGCAGGCATCATATTCAGCGGCGTTGTTGGTCACATCAAAGTCTAATTTTACTAATATGGGCGTATATTCCTCTTTAGGTGAAACAAGTAGGACATCGACCCCACACCCTTGTTTATTGGAGGCACCATCAAAGTAAAGGGACCATCTTTCTTCTTCAGTCATCATCAATTCTTCATCGGGAAACTCGTAATTCTCAAGTCGAGGTTCATATGGAGAATCAACCAGGAATTCTGAGACTATACTTCCTTTTATGGATTATTGCGACACGAATTTATGGTTAAATTCGGCCAACATGATCATCCATCTCGATATTCGCTCATTTACTGCAGGTTTGTCAAAGAGATATATAAGTGGATCTCCTTTACTGACTACGTGAACGGTGTGAGTTAGCAAAAAGTGTCTCAATTTCTTGGTAGACCACACCAATGCTAAGCATAATTTTTCAATGTTAGAATATCTTTCCTCATATTGTAAGAACTTTTTGCTCTAGTAATAAATGGCATTTTCCTTCCCATCGATTTCTTGTGCTAGATTGGCTCCTACAGCAGTTTTAGTGACGGTCAAGTAGAGTCTCAAAGGATATCCCGTAGTTGGCGGTACCAAAACGGGCGGATTTGTGAGATACTCTTTGATTTTATCGAAATCTCGTTGGTAGTCATCATCCCATTCTTTTTGAGCATCTTTCTTTAATTTCCTGAAAATAGGCTCACATACAATAGTAAGTTTGGAAATGAATCTAAATTATGTATCGGAGCCTTCCCAAGGATCTCCTTCTTGCTCTTTATTGGTTTTAAAGACATAATGGCCTTGATTTTTGTTGGATCAATTCCAATTTCTCTTGCATTAACCACCTGACCTAGAAGTTTTCCCGAAGTAACCCCAAAGGCACATTTTTGAGGATTGAGTCTCATGTTGAACCTTCATAATCTTTCAAAGAATTTTCTCAAGGCAAGGGTATGCTCACTCCTTTCCTTGGTTTTCACTATCATGTCATCTACATATACTTCTAATTCTTTGTGTATCATGTCATGAAGAAGTGTAGTTGCAGCGCGTTGATACGTAGCACCAGCATTCTTTAAACCAAATGGCATGACCGTGTGACAATACAACCCCCATGGAGTAGTGAAGATCGTTTTCTCCATGTCCTTTTCATCCATCTTGATTTGATTGTAGCTGGCGTAACCATCCAGGAAGGAAAAAAAGTGTGATTGGCTGCATTATCAACAAGCAAATCGATGTGAGGCAATGGGAAGTCATCTTTTGGATTGGCCTTGTTCAGGTCCCGAAAGTCCACACACATTTTTACTCTTCCATCTTTCTTGGGCATAAGAACAATGTTGGCAACCCAATCAGCATATTGAACTACCTTGATGAATCCTGCCTTTTAATTGCTCCTCTTCCTGGATTTTTAATTGGACTTCTAGCTTCATTCTTTTGAGCTTTTGCTTGACGGGCTTGGCCCCCTAGTTCAGAAGAATGGTGTGCTTAGCTATTCCCGGATCAATCCCGGGCATATCTTCATAGGGCCACTAGTAGAAAATACTCCTATTAGTACCCTTTTTTTTAAAGCTATTAGTACCGTTTTTGCTAGCGTTATTAATAGAGGTGTTACTAATAGCCACAGCTATTAGTATTGTTTTCAAAAGCGGTACTAATGAAACCTATTAGTACCATTTTTAAAAAAACGTTACTAATGCCTTCTCTATTAGTACCACTTAAAAAAAATGGTACTAATAGGATACCTGTTAGTACCATTTTTCCAGAAAAAGGGTACTAACAAGAATTCTATTAGTAACTTTTTTTATAAAAAAAATGGTACTAATGGGGAAGGTATTAGTAACGTATTTACCACAAATGTTACTAATAGTTTTATATTCCCTACCTGCCATATGCATTCATCGATCTACATTTCCTTGACGAACCAATTAATAATAACAGAGTAAATTAAATTTTTTTACAAAACCAAATCATTATCCAAAAAAACGAGCAAGTTGTAATAATACATACTAACATTATTTATATTCAAATATAATATTATAACAAATTTGATTGTTTACCACTTAACATACTAATTAATATAAATACAACATATACAATAAGAATTTAGTCTAAAGAACTTCGCCCATTGTTCGCGAATCTCGTCTCATTCTCTTTTGCTATATGGGGCAGATCTTGTAGTATAGTCCTTCAAAACAATTAAAAAAAATCAGAAATAAGTCACATATGAGTGTAGATAATACGAAGAATTTAGGAGAAATTAAAGTTTCAAACGTCTAAACATTTCCAGATTTAGAGTATCACCAACAATAAATGAGGAAATTCTTGCACTTAACATAAAATTTAGTTCGCACATACTCATATAGAGTAGTTCATAATTCAGTTTACCATGGAGTGTCATAACATTATAAAACCAAACTTCTCATACAGCGATGTCTTATACAAAAGACTGATCAAATACAAGAGTAGCAAGGATACGGGGTAGAATCATGACACAAATGACTACTCATTTAATAGACTCTTTTAACCTCAGTAAAAAATTAAGTGGCAAAGTTTATACTATAGAGTTCATTTGATCCAAAGATAGTAAGCACATATAACGCAAAAAGTTTATTAATAAAACATGACATATGTTTGTCTTTGTGCACATGAAGTGATTATATGAGTTAATAAAAATTGTTTGCAAAAATTTGGCCAATTAACAAGCAATATTATAACTCATTAGCCTTTCATAATAACTTCCACTCGATCATAAATAATATCAAAGTAGTACAAGTATAAACCACTTACTGCCTATAATCATTCTACAAAGATATTGCTAAGTCTGACACTTACAAGAATTGACATGGTAACATGATCAAGTAAAAAGTATAAAAACCAATACTCGGCTAAATATACATGTTCTGCCCATATATATCAATAACAATAGAAAATCAGTAAAGCAATGAATTTATAAGATATTAACAATCATCTCCCCGGTAATGGCGCCAAAATTTGATACATGTCATTTACCGTATTAAATTAATCATTTATAAAACCAATCTTAATCCTTCAAAAATATAAACAAGCAGTAAAAGGGGTAAGAAAGGGTCGATCCCGCGAGGAGACTATTAAATTATCGAAATCCAAGGTTTAACTTATTAAACTATACTATGACATACAACATAAAAATACATATGAACGCCCATAGTTGGGATTATTTTTATGAATTTTTCCATATATATATACATATATATTGACAGATTATAATCAAAGTGTTATAGTTATGCTCTTGATGATTTTAACTCCTCTAAGTTAGCTCTATTAACTAGAACACTTTTAGTTATAATAGCATAGGAGTGTAGATTAACTAATAAAACATGGTCAGAAACTGGTTTGTAAGCAGAATTCAGAGTAGTTATAAAACAGTCATAAAACAAGATTAAATCAGCTGATTAGTTATCTATATTATGTTGTCAAAATATTCGCTCAGTTTTAACTAATGCACTTCAGACTTCATGATTATCAACAATAGTGAAGAGAACATATGTGAGGACACTAATTCCTCTAAATAGCTTCTGTCGAATACCTCTTAAATCCATTTTTTTCATATATAATTCAAATTCAATAGTTCTTCACTGAAAGGGCATTCTAACTCCCACTGTCTAAGCTAGAATTAAGAATAACACATTACTCAGAGCGTATTTACACTATAAACATACAAATTCAATCAGACATATAATTTATTATACATGCTTCTCTTTCGAAGGTCTCAAATATTGAAATAAGTTGTGACAGTAATTATACTCACATCTTACTAAACTTAAGTTAGCTGAGCATTAATTGGATATTAACTAACTTGCTTTTTCCTAAATCATAAATTAGAAAAGTTGAATTCTTCCTGAATCTCAGCTTACACTAATAAAACATTGTTTTTTTTTTTTAGCAATAAATACTCCCTGGTAAGCTCAATCAAGAATTACAACATAATCATAATATTTATACTTTACTTAAGTGATCAGGAAGAACGCAATGATGTACTAGCTCAAACAGGAGCCTATGCGATATACTTACCAGAAGACTGTTATACACACGAAAGCGCATTACGATACAACAAGTGATCTGAGATTTAGAGTATCACCAACAATAAATGAGGAAATTCTCGCACTTAACATAAAATTTAGTTCGCAGATACTCATATGGAGTAGTTCATAATTCAATTTACCTTGGAGTGTCATAACATTATAAAACCAAACTTCTCATACATCAATGTCTTATACAAAAGTCTGAACAAATACAGGAGTAGCAAGGATACGGGGTAGAATCATGACACAAATGACTACTCATTTAACATCAGTAGAAAATTAAGTGGCAAAGTTTATACTATAGAGTTCATTTGACCTAAAGATAGTAAGCACATATCAGGCAAAAAGGTTATTAATAAAACATGACATACGTTTGTCTTTGTGCACATGAAGTGATTATATGAGTTAATAAAAATTGTTTGCAAAAATTTGGCCAATTAACAAGCAATATTATAACTTCCACCCTATCATAAATATCAAAGTAGTACAAGTATAAACCACTTACTGCCTATAATCATTCTACAAAGATATTGCTAAGTCTGACACTTACAAGAATTGACATGGTAAAAATGATCAAGTAAAAAGCATAAAAACCAATACTCAGGGTCATATACATGTTCTGCCCATATATATCAATAACAATAGAAAATCAGTAAAGCAACGAATTTATAAGATATTAACAATCATCTCCTCGGCAACGGCGCCAAAATTTGATATGTGTCGTTTACCGTATTAAGTTAATCATTTATAAAACCAATCTTAATCCTTCAAAAATATAAACAAGTGGTAAAAGGGGTAAGAAAGGGTCGATACCGCAAGGAAAATATTAAATTATCAAAATCCAAGGTTTAACTTATTAAACAATATTATGTCATACAACATAAAAATACAACTACACGATTACATACCTTTATACATATGATTGGGGGGGGGGGGTTTAGAATGGATGAGTAACACAAGATAAATAAGATGAAAACAAATAAACTATACACAAGTGATGACAAGAAAGCCGGAAAATATCCACCATGATAAATTTAAGCATTGAACCGCAAATCCCGATATAATTAACTAAACTCGTTTGATAAAATTGATCAACTGTAGAAATTAAGATAGCAAAATTTCCCCGTCCTTCTGTTCTTAATAATTCGTATTGAACTAGGCCGATACTAACTCTAAACTAGACTCTTCCATTGTAAATATATTGCAACTTACAATAGTAAAATCTTGAAGCAATTGATATAGGACATCATTAATTCTAATTAAACTAGCACATACGTAATTAGTCCAATTAGATCGAATTATACTCCAACCTAAACTAATACCATTCGCAGACCTCGGTTTAGAATAGTACTACTTTTACTATGCTGTCTAAACTAGGCCAAACAACATAATTAGCAATCAATTATACTCCAAACATAATAATATAGCAAATTAAGCGTGAAATATAATTATAAAACTGATTAAACAATGTAATTCGAATATCAACCAAACCAAAAGTTTAGATAATCAATCAAGTATCATACGAAGAAACACCCAAATCAATTAAAACTACAAGTTCATTGAATTGAAAACAATAATACGAAAATTAAGAAGAGTAATACAAGGAGAAAATCACTTATTAATCTCGTCATCGTCTAGTCGAGCTTCGAGACCAACGAACGATCGTCTCCAATTGCTCCTCCGAATTGCCGCCACTACCACTCTCAATCTCCCTTGTAATTCACCCTCTATTTTCAGAGCAAAACTTGCATCCCCCCCTTCAGTAGAATTAGCTCCCAATTTATACTCAATCGACCCTCAAAATTTATGGGAACCCTAAAGAATCATTCCCAAAATTGGGTGAAAAAGATACGGCAATCAACTAGTAACCATAAATAGGAAAATTGATGTACAAGAATATTCTTTGAGCAGATTTTGTAGGAACCAATTGATATTATGGGATTGTAGAAAGGAATAGAGAAATAAATCTACTTTTATTTTTTTTCTTGTTCCTTCTATGCGTGAGAAAGGAGGGTAATAGGAAAATGTTGGTTGAATGTTTTTGTTTCCTTGATTCATTGCTGGCATTGACTCACACGTGAGGTAGAGGTTGAGTGGGCTAATATTTTTTTCTTCTTTATTTGCTCAAAGTTGATGGCAATATAAATATACTTGCTCCAATTGTAGTCCATAGTCACCTAATGACATAAAAATGTATTAATTAAGTTCATTTGTCAATGTAAAATATATTATTGCTAAATATAACTCATAAAATTGTAATATAAGCAATAATTCAATATTTTGAATAAAAGACTACTATAATGATAAAATAAGGGAATAAAAATATGTATAAGTATGCACTTATCAGGGAGTAATCAAGTCGAGTGGGTCAAAAGATAGTTCATCTTTTTCGACCACGTTGATACAAAATACCATGTTGTTAGCAAATTCGCGATATAGTCTCTTGAAGTTTTCTCATCCAATTCTCTTCAATGGAACCGCTCTGGCATCCTGTAGGAGGGAGCATATTGAGGAATAGCAGGAACCAAGGGGAGAGGTTCCTCAATAAGCCAACGGTATTTGAAGTGATGTGGTTGTGTACCATTTCATTGATGTATTTGTTCCAATGTCTATTGACCATTAGGCTCATGCCTAGAATTTTGAGATCAAGTCTCTCCCAAATTTCCTACACAAGTTATAGGGGATTTCAATGAAGGGACTTGGTAATTCAACGCTTTCAGGCTCATTGAAATGTCATTTACATAAGCAAAAATATCATTTCGGATTATTAATCAGCTTATCCCATCCCATTTTCATCCTTTTTATTTGAACCCATTCCCAACAATCACATGCATATAGATCTTTGGAGGAAGGAAATTCGTCGGAGGTTTTCTCCCCTTCTTCAATGATATTTGGAGTAGCCCCATCTTCTTCTAAGGCATTCCGGGGGACAGTTCGTCCTGCGGAAGTGATGAGAGTGATGGGATCGCAGTAGAGGCTTTCTTCTTCAATCATAAAGATGGAAGAGGGTTGGTTTGGATGTTGAGCTTCTTTCCTCCGGGCGGAATAGGGTCTGGAGTGGGCCCTACCAGACTTATCTTGCCTTTTGATTAGAGTCTCTCAAATGCTTGAGTATAGGTCATACCCAAGGGAGTGTACTCGCCTCGGCGGTGAAAAGGAGCTTTAGACTCTTCGACGGCGTTGATATTGTTGGAAGTGGATGCTCCTTTTGATTTATTAGTCCTTAGATTATTGGTCCATTTTCCTTTTCCACTTTCCTTGCTGATGTCATCTTCAATTTCGACCCTAATGTGATAGACCTTTTCAAAAGTGTCAAGGCCCAAGTACTTGAGATATTTTTGTATCTTGGGAGCAAGTTAGCAATGAAGATCTTGACTTTCTCTTTTTCGAGTGGTGTGGTTACCATTTGTGCCGCCACTTCCCTCCAACGAGAGAGGTAGGAGGTGAACCCTTCTTTTTCTCCTTGTTTGAGAATTTCAAGCTACCTTTGAGAGGTGGTAGCTTGAGTGTTTCCCTTGTAGCGATTCATGAATGCATGTACTAGGTCTCCCCAAGTTGAGGTGTCCTTGTCGGGAAGTGAGAAGAACCACTTTTGACATACAAGCTCGAGAGTCATAGGGAAGATCCTTGGATAAAGTATTGGATTTATCTTCTTCACATCCATGTAGAATTTGAAGCCTCTTAACAAGTATATCGGATTGTCAGTAGCTTTGAATTTCAGAAGTTCAGCAATGGAGAATTTCGCCGGCAAAGTGTCGATTAAATTCGGATCGAGGTTTCGAGGATCAAAGTAAGAGTCTTGGTCGGTGACCTTCCTAGCTACCTTTTCCATGTCTTGTATAGTGTGCCTATTCTTGAGATCATTCATCTCAACTTTCTTATCTCCCAAGGCTTGTGTTACTTTGGCTAAGGCGAGGGCCATCTCGTGGATTGTGCTTGCGGAGTCTTGATCACCCATTGTTGAGTTGGATTGTGTTATTTCTTCTTGAACTTAAAGTAAACTGGAGTGCCTTTTCGAAGTAACCTTGTGCCCCGTTTCCTAGTCCAAAGAGGAGTAGTTGATTTGGTTCGTGCACGACCTATCCTGCGATGTTTAGATTTTAGAACTTTTCACTTGTTTCAATGACTTGACTTTTAAGACATATGCAAGGCCTATCATGGTTGCTTCCTAGTTCTATATGAATGTATGATGCATAGTATTCCATCATCCCCTTGTTTTTTTTTTTATAATTTATTTTCATTATTGAAGGGAAGATGAAAATATTTTTTACAAGATGAATGTGATACGACCTATGGGGGACTATATGAACCTTTAGTCAATGCAATAAGCAACCGTGCTCTACATGTGACTCTCTAGGTGGAAAAGGCTACGAGAAAGCTAGACTCCCGTAAACAACATTCATACAAGCATAATACATGTGATCACATAGCATGTCGCACATAATAAGACACCTATGTATGAGGTCAAGTCTAATAACCCCAGCCAAGGTTCTAAAAGGCAACTAGAAGTAAGGATTTAAGGTGTCCAAAGGGGTACCATGACTAGGGTGTGTCTAACTATCCAAACCACAACTTAGTGGTGATCGAAGTGGGGCATCCGTTATGAATGACATACGTCATATCATTCACGCGTCATGGTTGGGATGGACTTCAATTAAGGAACGGCCTTAGGTAGGTCACCTAACCATCCTTAACATCGGTCCTCCGGGGGTGTCTCAATTATAGAACATACTTTAAGAGACATGTATCCTAAAGCAAGACCCTCACGTGGGAATTGCATGCATTATGCCTAGTAAGTAGAATTCAATATTATAACTATGAAATTACGGAACTTTTTGAGTTTCGTCCACTCTCCTTAAAAAATAAAGGGATGTCCCCAGTGAAGTCGCCAAACCGTGGACCCGGGGCTTTGGGGGCCCACGTGCCCTTTTTACGGACATTGAATGTTTTTAGTTTGATTGCATAGTGTGAGTATGTTTTGTCTTAGGGAGCAAGTCTAGAAGCTCAAAACCCATGTAGAGAAGTCGCCACCGTCCTCCTTTCGGGAGCTAACGGAACCCCATTAGGTCATAGCCCAAGGGCAAAAGTGACAGCCAGGGATAAGAAGGTCTAATATCTCTGGATTCGGGGACGAGGGTAAGGACAACAGTAGGTCACAGTGTCCCCCCGCGTATAGCGACCTCTACTTGTTCTCCTGTGTAATTTCATAATCATAATATTGAATTGTAACATATATATTTCCGGTTTGGACCTACAAACACATAGAAATAAGGCCAGGCGGGTTTTTGGTTAATGCACACATAATTTCCGGTTTATCATGCATGGGTGATCGCTTTAGGATTAATTGATTTTAATACTTATTTAGTCGAAACATGCTTTTAGGTCTTTGAGCTAAACATGAATTCTAGGTGATTTAAAGCATTAAACACTTAGCATGGATTCACATAAATCCTAAGCAATGTTTCTACTTAAGATTGGTTTTAATTAAAGGTCGAATCGTCAATTAATCAATAATACATGAACTTGATTACAAACATCTTGATTATCTAATAAAGCATTAAAATCACATAATCATGCAAACTAACTCCTTTGAAGAACTCAAGATGATGATTTCGATGTTGTCGGCCTCATTTGAAGTACCTTTCGTGCAATTGGTCGACAATCCCTTAGAATAGAGAGCTTGAAGAACCTTCTTAATTAATAATATTAATAATAATAATAATAATATTAATAATAATAAATTATAAGTTTATAAGTTTTGTAGAGAGTACGATTTCTGAGGTAGGGCATGAAAACCGAGAGAAGTTTTAGAGAGAGAAAGTCGTGAAGTAGAGAGAATGTGTATGTGAGTGAATGTGAATGTGTGAATGTGAAGTTGTTAATGAAGGCCGGAGGAGGGGGGTATTTATAGGGTTGGAAGTGACGTAAGCAAGCGTTAAGGCGCCGGAGGAGCGTCGGAATGCACAGAGGTGAGCTCCAGGGCGCCCCACATGCGCCTGAGCACTCAAGGTGGGCGCCAGGACGCCTAGTGAGTTCTATGGTGCAGTCTCCTTGGGCGTCTAGACGCTGGTTGGGCGCCTAGGCGTTGCCCCTGAGTGTGGTGCTTGAGCTCCTAATTTCTTGATTTTCACGCGGTGAATCTCCGAAGCTTCCTTATTTTGTATATTCACTTCCACAAACTGAAATATTTATATATATTATGAAATAATACGAAATTCACTTCCATAAAGCAATTTATTCACTTCCATAACCTAGAGTTTCCATAAACCGAACAAACCTTTCTAGAAGGTTCGTCGAATCCGGTCACATTCATACGCTTAAATTAATTTCTTTTATTTTCGAAAATAAAATAAAATGAAAATAAAAATAAAATGAGAAAATAAATGAAAATTAGAAAATTAAATGGAAATTAGAAAATCATTTTGAGCGTATTTCGACCATCATAACTCATCATCAGTTAACCCCTTCCGACAGCGATTTTATTTATTTGTTTATTCATTTATTTATTTATTTATCTTTAAGCAATTGACTTTCATAAATTGGACATGTTTGCGACATGGTACACGATAATCATCAGCCGTTGGGTGGGACCAAATGCAGGTGTCTACACTTTACCACTTGACTCTTAGCAAACACAAGTGTTCACTTCGGCCCTACAAATCGCCCTATGAGGCTATAATTTGTCCAAAATCATCAAAAGCTTTTCAACATTCCTTATATTCAAACATGGGGGCTATTATTACATGTCGGGGCTCGATTCTCAATATCCTTCCCATGCACCAAAAGCATCTCCATCTTGCATGTTTT
This sequence comes from Suaeda aralocaspica, assembly GCA_016808085.1. Taxonomy (NCBI): domain Eukaryota; kingdom Viridiplantae; phylum Streptophyta; class Magnoliopsida; order Caryophyllales; family Amaranthaceae; genus Suaeda; species Suaeda aralocaspica. Next base: position 472,689 of record PYUH01000018.1, on the reverse strand, counting down.
TTATGAAACATCATCATCATATGTTTACTTCCTTGATCATTTTTACACTAAAGTGAGTCTAGGTGCATTCGTCTCTTTTTAGGAGGGAAAGTCGGTAGTCCTCCATAGTCACCCAACAATGGGGTAAATTTTTGCATTCATCACATTGCATATGTGATCACATAAGTCAAAATTAAATTAAATCTTGATCAAAAGTTAAAGTCATGCATATAGGATCGATCCAAAAATGTGAAGCTAGGGCCCATCTCTATGCAAGTTGAAAATGTTGCAGGATAAAACAGGTTGCCAATTTGGGGACATTACCCAAACAATGTTCTCAATCGAGTAACACCAAGCATCATATCATCAAGTAGAGGTCTCATGGTTGAAGCATCAATAAACAAGTTAATCAAGCATTCACATTACATTCAATGACATTAGGCGACCTGCCTAAAGAAAATGCATTGGCTGAACTAGCCAACTCTTGAATGTCTCCATGATAGGGGGCTAATCCCACAAAAGGTTATCAAAGAAGCATTGGCTGAACTAGCCAACTATCAAGCATCTCAATGACGGGTGAGCTAATGCCACTAAGCTCCACAAAAAAAAAAAAAAAAGCAACCCTTACAAACACATCAACTTTACAAATAATTTAACTCCATAAAATAGCCAAATCACATTATCAAGCCAAGTGCACTTCCAAGCCAAATACAACAGATCAAACAATTTCATCATCATAACATTTGCCTACGACCAAAGCATGTCTAAAGTAGAAAACACATCAAACAAATGATCATTTCACACTTCCCTACGACCGAAGCATGTCTAAAGTAATGGAAGGAAATCACTTTAATGTTTTCCTGGAATGAAAGCGTTCTGGTTGCTACTGACGATACATTCCATAACCTTTTTCAATCAATTAGCAAGGACCTTTGAAATTATTTTGTAAGAGACATTACAAAGACTGGTGGGTCTAAAGTTATACATGCACTAACAGGGATTTTTCTTAGGAATAAGTGTAATGTGTGCCTTATTTAATTTTTGAAGAACTTTTCTATATGTGAGGCGCAACAAAGTAGAGTTAATCAAATCACCTTTAACACCTTTCCAGTTTCTTTGATAAAACCCGCTATAATTCCATTTAGATTAGGAGCTTTCCACGAATCCATCAACAATAACACCCTTTTCACTTCATACCGGCTTTGCATGTGAAAGCCTTATCCAGCAAAACAATCTTTTCAACAAGTTAATCAAATCAGCTTTAACACATTTCCAGTTTCTCTGATAGATACCCGTTAGAATGTCATTCAAACTAGGAGCATTCCACAAATTCATCAACTTCTTTCTTTGTGAAAGCCTTATCCAACAAGTCAATCTTTTCAACTAGAAGCTTGTTTAGCGAACATTGATCCAAGAAGTTGTTAGCATTAATGATCCTTGAGGATCTCTCTTTGCTAAGTGTTAAATATATTTGAAAAGTGATTAATATACTCAAATAGATTAATATTAATGGAATGAACATTACTAACATTAACAAACATTACTAATAGAAATTAATATTAACGGACATTACTAAAGTTAAAGAGCGACTAGGAAATAGATGTGGGAACTAAATTCCTACAAATGGTAAATTAACATGGAAAACTAGTACCCATGGGGCCATGGCAACCAAAATCTTAATTGATAATAAACTAAAAAGGTCAAAATACTCTATATTTTTTATCTTCAAAGTTTCAATATTATAACCTTAGACCCTATTCTCATCGTCTTATTTTTACTTATTTTCAGCAAAGCTAAGACGAGATTAGCAAAAATAAGTTCAGCTCAGTAAAAATAAGTTTAGTTGAGGAACAACTAATTTCATTCTTTCATACGATGTTAATGATTTCAGCAAAAATAACTCAGTCCAGCAAAAATAGCTTCAGTTCAGTAGAAATAAGTACAAATAAGTGAAAACAAATTCAATTTACTAGATGAGTTAATGACCTTATTTCCACATTTTACTTAGGAAAAATTATCAGTTACCACCTTTTTAAAACTTTCTTTTGTCACTTACCACCTTTAAAAAAAATTTGTCAGTTACTACCTTTAAAAATTTTTTTTGTTAATGAAGACCTCAGGCCAAAAAATCCAGTTAGGATGCCGGAATTTGCCTCCGAGTTCTATTTACACCCTCAACATCATTCCCTCCTAATCCCCCCCCCCTTTCCCTCCAAATTCCCTAATCTAAACCCCTCACTCCATCCTCTTATAAAATCAACCCTCTTCTCACTCTTTCTTCTTCTCCAAATTAACTCAATTTTTTTTTTTGGTAAAGTTTGATTTGTTTCCTTTAAATTAAACTTTTTTTGTGTTGTACTCTTAATTAAACTTTGTTTACTCTCCTTTGCAGGTACGATGGTGAATAGGTGTGGGTGTGGAATTCCAGTTGCAAAGCGCACTTCATGGACCCATGAAAATCTAGGAAGAAGGTTTGTTGCTTGCAAATTCTTCAACCACGAAACTAGACAAAGAGGTTGTAATACCTTCGAGTGGCTTGATAAGGAGAAGATTGAATGGCAAAGAGATGCCACTAATGTGTTAGTTGCTGAAAAACAAAGACTTGCAACTGATAACAACATTATCGAAGCAAGGATGGTGTGTGACAGCTATGAGAAGCGTAGGGTTGAAGAGGAAAAGCGTACACTTGAAGAACAACTTACTGTAGTTGAACAAGAAAAGCGTATAGTTGAAGAAGAGCTTGACAAGATGAAGAAGAAAGCTGCAAAAAATCACCCCTTGCAAAGGGAATCTGTGGTGGGTGAGAGTAAACCTAAAGTGGTTGTCAAGGGTGGTTTGTTTAACACTAATTGGGCTATAATTGTGTGTGCCATAGTTTCCACAATTGTGAGTTTCATAATGATGAAAGTCTTTGGTTAGGTTTGGCAAAGTTGTTGTAGTTGGTATTATTATAATTATTTTCAAACTATGGATGTAATTTAACAATGAAAGTCTTAATGTATTTTGAAGTGGATGAATGAAATGGTTGTTTCTTTTGTTAACATTGAGTTTCCCAAGTTTGTTTGTTTTCCAAGTTTGTTTGTTTCCCAAAGTTTATGTCAAAGTAAAATGCATTTGAGAACAAATTTCATAACAGATATAGTTATTGCTAACATTTGCAAAGTAACATATCAGAACATTGAAATTAACATAACTTGTTCTTAAAGTAGTAAAGTAGTTTAAAAGCAAGTACTCTAATCATAGTTAAACACAACCTAATACATGCATAAATACATAGACAATTAGCTTAATCTACTAGCCCATCATCATTCTTGGGACATAGGTATTGGTGCTGAGCAGGAAACATCAGCTTCAGTTGGTTGAGCAGCAGCATCAGGTTAAGCAGAAGCAACTTGAGTAGCAGTAGCTTGAGCAGCAGCAGTTTTGGGTTGTTGAGCAGCTTCTTTTGCCTTTCCCTTCTCACTCATAGGGTTTTTACAAGTGCTCTTATAATGTCCAAGTCCACCACACCTTCCACAGTTGTTCTGTTTCTTTGCTCTTTGCATAACTTTCTTCTCTTTATCTTCACCAGGTTGCTTCCTTCTCTTCTTTGTTGAAGGTCTACCAGGCATGACTCTGTAAGGTGGAGGTTTTGGCTTGGGGTAAGCTGTTGTATCCCACATTTGTTGCACCTGGAATTACTCTGAATGGTGGTGCATATGTTGCAGCATATGTTAATATGTGATAAGCAGGGTGCGTGAACTCTTCATAATTCATATCTAAATGCCTAATGCATGCTAGAGCATGCCAACAAGGAATACCCTGAAGGCTTCACCTGTAACAGCTACCAGTCCATGTTTCAAGGTTGACCACATAGGTGTCATAGTCATGATCAACCTTAAATTCTAGCAGATCTCCCTGATTTAATCTCATGTTGCCATATTGTTCCAATCCTTTGTTTATCATCTTCACAATTGATGGCATTATCGTTCCTTCAAATTTCTTTAATCCCTCCCTTTTTGCACAACATTTGCTCATCATATACCTCCTAATCCACTCCATCAATTGAAGTATAGGTTTAGTCCTTGCTTCCCTTAGGACATTGTTAAAACTCTCACAACAATTGTTTAACAACATACCAGACTTTGAATTAGTCTGGAATGCATGTCGAGACCAATGCCCTACTGGAATATCGACTAAGTATTTGTGAGCTTTGACATTTATTTTCTTGATCTCCTCCATTTCCATCAAAAAATGATGCTATAATGTAAACAAAAACTTGTCGCTGTTGCATTCAAATAACTACCATATTATGTGATGTCAAAGAAAGTGTAATGAACAGGTTTATACCTTAGTAGATGCCCTCGTTGCTTTCCAGGAATGGTGTCTATACAATTCACCTTCAAATTGTTTCTTAAAATTTGACCAGATATGTCTGCAACAATATCTGGTCTCTGCATTGGGCAACCCTTGTGTAAAAGCCTCCATCAAACCCTTCACAATATACACATAATATAAACAGAGTACAAGTAAATCAAACTTTCATATACATAATATAAAAGTTGCATATACACTTACATAAGTAATTAAAACTTGCATATACACTTGCATAAGTAATTAAATGACAATTAAAACTTCTAGTACCTTTTGTCTTTCAAACATATAGGAAATTTCTTCTTCAAGCTCATGCACCTAGGTCACCTCATCAGCAACTGTGGCAATATCATTCCTTAGCAACTCCAGAAACCAGGACCAAGTCTCTGTGTTCTCCATCTCAACCACAGCCCAAGCAACAGGAAATATGTTGTTGTTGCCATCCTTTCCCACTGCTGTAAGCAAGATCCCTGGGTATAATCCTTTTAAATGTGCCCCATCAACCCCTAAAATCTTCCTACAACTAGACATAAAACCAGCTTTCCATGGCTGCAAACAAATATACATTCTCTAGAACAATGGTTCACTACTATCAGCTCTATCAACCTTAACCACAGCAGTACTCCCTGGGTTATACTTTCTAATAGCTCCTACATAATCCCAAACCCTCTGATATTCTTGTGTTGCATCACCAAATATCATTTTCAAAGCTTTTTTTTTTTTTTTTTTTGCATTGTAAGCCTTGTGGTAACCTACATCAACCTTGTATTCCCTCCTAATTCTCTTAATCCACCCTTTGATTTTCAAACTCAATCATCTCTGAAGTCATCAATATACCTTTCAGCTAAGTACACAGCAGTGACCTTGGGATTAATGAACTATTTTCCACAAATGTGTTTTGGTTTGTAGCTTTTGACCTGCCAAGTTTCTTCACCCTTTAACTTCCTCACATGCACTTTGAATCTGCATTTCAACTTCTTATTACAAACACACTACACAAGCTTTGTCTTTTTCCATTGGCAGTTACACCTCTTTGAACAATAAACTGAGATCCTCTTGTTGCAATTGTGCAAGTAATAATAGTTGTACCCCTTGTCAACACTGTTATACTGTATAGCTTTCCTAAAAACAGCTGGTGAAGGAAACTTCAAGCCTTTCTTCAACTCCACCTTACCTTTGAAATCAACATCAGTGTTAAAAACAAGATAGCTAGGCCCCTCATCATCTGAACCTATCAAACTCTCTACCTCACCATCACTGTCTACAAGAGCTTTATCATCATTAAATTCAGGACCAACCTCATCATTCACCTCTAACTCCTTATCAGCCTCCACAACCCTTGATGTAAGATCTTCTAAGCTTCTAGTAACCCTCTCAGTTATGTTGTGGTCAACAAAGTCATTAAATAAATCATCATCATCCTTGCATTGTCCTCATAATCAACATCACCTAATACAGCATCATCATCCTCTCTGCCTTCCAACTCATCCTCTTTGCCTTCCAACTCATCCTCAGCTTCAACAATCTTATCACCTACATTATCATCACAATCCAGTTCCACAGCCTGTACTGTCTTCACAGGTTGTTTATGAGCTTGTTTTTTGGCACAAGAAAGTATTGGCAGCTTCTGAGGTTTAGAAGGTTTGTGCTTGTTAACAAATGTGGCAAACCAAGAAAGAGCAGTGTTTTTGGTGGTCAATCTGGACTTAGAAGAAGGATAAGATGCTAAAGGTTTGAGAGAGGTGGGTGGAGGTTTGTCTTTGATTGAAAGATGGTTAAAAGAAGAATTGGTTAAAGTACATGTGTTATTCTCACCTAACTTAGATCTAGGATTTTCAGCATTATGTGGTGGTCCCCCTAAAGAGTTGCTTATTACCCCATTATCAACATCAACAACCACATGGTAAAGGTGGTAATATCCATCCTTTTCAGGAGCCTTAAGAAACTCACCAACATCCTCATCATTACTTATTAAAGCTCTCCCACTATGCAATGTGCACCCTCTCTTTCTAAACCACAGCTCACCAAATTCATCAAACCCCAAATCTTTCGTTATCCAGTGTGCAAATTCAAAGTAACAAACTTCATCAACATTTAAATACAGCCTCATCTCTTTCCCCTCATATTTAGTGTGTCTTTTACTAACCACAAACTTCCCACCATGATACAGCCTAATATTAATAGGCTCCATGAATCTAAACCAAGGGTCATACACAGTATCAACCCCAGTAAACCTGTTCACATAATCCAATTAGGGTATACATGTGTTAATAATTACCTACAAATTTCTACAAGCATTCAATCGAAAATTTCACAACCAACAACAAAAACATGAAAATCAATCACATTTAAAATTGGGACTTAATTGTGAGATTATCACACAAATTCGCAAAAAAATTGAAACTTGAAAAAACGAAAACTACTGTGGGAATACTTGCCTCGCCTTTTGACAGATTGTGTACCTGATCTTCTTCTGATTCGCATTCGCCATTGATGAACCATAAACAAAACCCAAATCAGCTTGAGTGAGTCAAAAAATTGAGAACTAAAGCACAACCCGAAAATGAAAATGATGAAGTTTGATGAAATGAAATTAACCTACCCGCTATAAATTGAAGACCAATTAATATAGTGTTTGATTCCCAAATGCACTGGTTTTTTTTTTTTTTTTTTGGCAGTTTAAATTTTTTTTTAAAAGAGGAAATGATTGGAGGTTGAGTTTCTGATTTTGAATTAATGAAGAGTGATAGAAATAAGTAAAAATGGGAGATGGAGTGTGTATATCAAAACATTTATTAACAAAACCTTTTTTAAATGAGTCAAATGCAAATTCTAGCAGTCCAACCGGATTTTTTGGCCTGAGGTCTTCATTAACAAAATTTTTTTTTAAAAGGTGCTAACTAACAAATTTTTTTTTAAAAAGGTGGTAACTAACAAAAAAAGTTTTAAAACGGTGGTAACCCACAATTTTTCCTTTTACTTATCCTACTTGGACCCTCAACTACAAAATAATTAATAAATAAATAAAAAATAATATAAAAATAATTGCTCCACAGGATTTTCCAGTTTCCAATTCCCAAAATACCACTGGACCCATTTTTTTTCCATTTTCTTCCATTGTTTTCTTTGCCTCAGTTTTCTCCGTTTATACTCTTTGTTATTGAAAGGCATATTCGGATTTTTTTTTTTTTTTTCAACAGATTTCATCTTCATTTAGACTCATTATTTTTTATGAGAAAATTATTCAGACAAAATGAGGGTTCAAAATTAATAGTTTTGAAGAATAGTAGTATACTGTTAACAAGTCTTTTCTTTTGTTGATTCGCTCATTTTCTATCCAACAACTTCACCGATTTTCAAAGGTTTTTATTTCTTTCTTATTCAATCTTAATTGGGTTTTTTGCTAATTTTATTTTACATTTTGTAGTTTAATAAATATTTCTTATAATTGTTTAAATGTATTTGATGTTTGGTGTAATGGCCATTTTTGTTTGGTGGGTTTTGCTTGAAATGCACATTAATGTTTTGTTCTTGCTTGTAATTTGTGTTGATTTATGGTGTTTTGAATTGGGATTTTGTTTGATTTTGAGTTTGTTTGATTTAATGTACTTTCAATTGATCTGTTCATCAATTTTAATGTTTAATTTTTCGTAATTCCATTGTAATATTTGTTTCGAATCATTGCAGAATTGTTGTATGGTTTTTTCCATTTTCAGTCAATTTCAGTTGTTTGATATCATTTTGACTTTTCAATTATGTTAAACTTGTTGTAAAACTAATATTGGCATTGGAAGTAGCTTAATTCTGGTTCATGGAGGTTTTTTTTCGCAGTGCGCGAATCTTATCTTATTCAATCAAATGCAGTGATCTATCAAGTAAACTATTAGGACTGGAAAATTATTATAATCATAATTGATTTGAAGGATCACAAATTTTTGATTAGGCATTTCTAAATCACAAATGTTATAATTTAATGGGTTTACAATAGTTTATTTATTGTACATTGGTTGAAAGTTAAACCTGATTTTGTTATGTTTGCTCCCGGATAAAACCTCTCTGTTCATTAGTAGCACCTTATATATGGGGTAATTTTAAATCTTATTTACAATAAATTATTGTACACTTTATGTACAGTATATTGTTTTGTATATTGGTTTTAAGTTAACTCAAATGTTTTGATAGCCACCCTCGATGAAATTGCTTGATTTATTAGCGTCGTAGCCCTAATAAAGGGGTAACTTTAAATCTGTGTCACAATAATTATTGTAGAGTTGTTTTACACGAAATGTTTTGCTCCTAGGTCCTTCATATGCAACAAATTTTTGGATATAGGTTCAATATGCAAGTATTTTGCGGAGAAAAAGTTTTGCGATGCTTTATTTCATTTGTGAAATTCGTAAATTAAATACATCAACTTTCATGTGTAGAATTTCAATCGAGTATTTTGAGTAGATGATGTAGGCCATTAGTCAACTCTTTGATATGCTAATAATTTGTGAATATTGTTGGTTTCAGTTCTCTTGCCTTGTGAAGTCTTTGCCATGTTTATTTCATTTTTTATAGAAAAAATGATGATAGTAATATTTTGTGTATGTCTAAATTGGAATATATCTGATCCCCTCCCTATCCACTATAAGATAATGTTTGGTTAATGTAGGAAACCAATTCCATGGGAAAATGTATTTCATGGGAAGCCAATTCCTTCATGAATTTTGTAGAAAGTATTGAATTTATTTGGTTGGCTTATTGCTATTTTACTTCTCATGAGTTGATTACCTATATTTGGTTTGTTTCATTCATCTAATTCATGGGAAGTTAAGGGGAAATGAAAAATTGAAGCTATCACTTTTAGCCAAAAGAAAAAGGAAGTGAGGGTAAGTAGGTAAATTTACATCACATTGTATATTTCATATTTGTATTTGGGAGGTTTGATAGACCAAGGTGAGGGTTGGTAATTTACTTGTCATATTATGGAGGAATATTGGTTTCATAGGAAAACCAAATTTCACCCATATTCTCTTTTAGCTTCCAACCAAAGTACCAAACAAAGATCACAAAGTCTCAAACTACCCCCATGAATTTGAAAATTCCATGCAATTTACTATCAACCAAACAAGGCCTAAGATTGCAAGATAATAATTCAATTCACTTCAGTTAGCTAACAAACTTAAAGCAGCTGATGAGGCTGTATGTTATGTTATATTATCTCATATCATTTCAGCTCAAAGAACAAGGCCTTACAATGATGTATGAGCTGCTTAGGGACCTCACTCAATCATTAATTAATGCTCTTCAATTCAGCATCCTTTTGTGATTTTTGTGATTTTCAATTTATTTTTGTGATTTTCTGTTCATGTGCTGACCTAACAGATAAATTTTATATGCACCACATTTGAAGCTGTCTTGGGGATATCAAGATCTCGACTATTTTGATGAGAAACTGCAACCTGGGTGTGAATTGATATTTACACAATGTTGTTGGAGAATATGGTCAGAGCAACAGTCACAAGGGTTTAGTTTATGGGAGAGTATCTTCCGTGATTTGGTATTCCCTTTCTTTCATTCAACCATGGCTGTGCTTTTATGATGCACAAAGTAGTAATTCTATGTTTGAATATCAAGATGGACTAGCAGCTTAAAATTTCAAGGAGGGACATCATCTTGGGTTGTTATTTCAGTATCTATTTTGAATTGCCGGTTCTTTCTTCTTGTCAAAGGCTAATCGTGTTTGAAGTATTTAGGGTATAAATTTGTTAAGTTATCAGGTTGAGGCTTTTTAGCTCAACATAATTTCGATGGAAGGCTCATTCTCACCCCAAGGATACAAGCACAGTCCGCAAAGTCATGGGCGCAGAACTGCTGTGGGTGGAACTCAAAAAGATGTATGGTTTGCTGTGCGGAAAGGCTGTTTGGCTGATGTTGAGTCAGCTTTGGCCCAACTGAAGAAGAATGGTGGTAATATCAATTCGAGGGATGCATTTGGTGTTACTCTTCTTCATATTGCTACTTGGAGAAATCACATTCCTATAGTTAGAAGGCTCCTTGCAGCTGGTGCTGATCCAAATGCTAGGGTTCGTTAGCTTTCTTATTATGCCTCTTTCACATTTTGATTTGGTGATTTGCCTACTCTATTTCTAGTTGTGATGGGACAGCCTTTGTTTGCTTGGATGTTAGTATTTCCATTGTGGCAGAAGCTTGAACCACCTTTTCATTTCTTGTCAATGTGAATTATAGCCATCTTGACTTGTGTCAGTCAATCAATCTTGAGCCTTTTGTAACCCCAAATTATGATATAAGTGATACATAGATTGGATGATCATTAGGTTCCTATTCTGCCCCTTGTTTATCTTTCTCACTGTTGCTTCAGGATGGAGAATCAGGATGGAGCAGTCTCCATAGGGCTCTATATTTCGGCCACCTTGCTGTGGCAAGTGTCCTTCTGCAGTCTGGCGCATCCACTGCTGTAGAAGACTCCAAATATCGGACCCCACTTGATCTCATCTCTGGACCTATGTCACAGATTTTGGGCAATCAACGTTCTTCAGGTTTTTGTGGTTTTTCTTTATATTTATCATTTTTAGTGATTATTGCATTTACTCGAATGACTACAATTTATGATATATCTTGCACAGTTACTACTGAGATCTTTAGCTGGGGAAGTGGTACTAATTACCAGCTTGGAACTGGAAATGCTCACTTACAAAAGCTGCCTTGCAAAGTTGATGCACTTCATGGTTCATTTGTTAAGTTAACTTCTGCATCAAAGTTTCATAGTGTAGCAGTCACTGGTCGCGGAGAGCTGTTTACATGGGGATTTGGAAGAGGTGGCCGTTTAGGACATCCAGAGTTTGACATTCACAGGTAAGCTCTATTATGTATCCTTTTCCGGGCCTCTTCTTTTAGTATCATATAGAAGATTTTCTGAATGTTGATTCTAAAGTCTTTGTAGGATATTTTCATTGTTGAATTTAGTCTTGCATATTTATTGATTTTTTATATATTAATGATTGTGGTTTCTCGGGCTGGAAGGGAGTATTTAATTAACAAAAAGAAGAGTCTAACAGCAATTGAGGTGGTGATTTCTAATGCTTCCTCTGCTTCCAATTTTTCGTGACATTCTACTTCGACACGTATGTTAAGGAAGTGATTTGAGGATGTAAATGAGCAAATTAATCATAATTGTTCTGACACAAGCAAGAGGTAATCTACAAGTTACCGGAACAATTATTTCGATTAATTTGCTCATTTATGCTTTTAAAACCTCTTCTCAGAATGCGTGCCGAAGTGAAAGTTGTGAATGATTGGGAGTGGAGTAAGTAGCTGGTTTTGTTTTCTTGATAGTAAAGCCTTGACAGTGCACATCTTCAACTTGCCTTTCAGTTTGATCAGAACTTGTTCATGGATTAGATTATCTTATTTGTAGTTTTCTCCACGTCAAGAAACAGTTTGACTTAGTTTAGAGCAAGGGAAGGTGTATCACCTTGCCGAGAAAGGAGAGTTTTGTTCTCACCAGTAATGTTTTAGTTTTGAACTTGAAAGTTTGTGGCTTAACAGTGTTTTGTAGGTTCAATATGCTGCTTATATAGATCAATCAATCGAAGTCTTACTTCTAATGATATTCCAAGAGACTTCTTAAATGAGAGGTCTGTGGTGGAAAATCTACATTTATCTATTACTGCTTGTTACCATTATGGTCTGTCTTCTAAGAATTGATGTTGCTTCCAGCCTGTCAGATTATGTTGATAGATGCATAAATATCTGGTGTTAAGGTTAAAATTTCCGGTATAATGTATAATATAAGATGGGCTATGTATATAACTATACTTTTTAAGGCAGGTATCTTGTAGTCACATTTTGCCTCTTGAGTAGTGTTATGGCCTCTATTTGCCCATAGCACTTAAAATAGTGATTTACAGTGTAGATTCCTGAGATGTGTTCTCTTCATGTAGTGGACAAGCTGCAGTAATTACTCCCAGACAAGTGATTACAGGCCTTGGTTCTCGACGAGTCAAGGCAGTTTCTGCTGCTAAGCACCACACAGTTATTGCTACTGAGAGTGGGGAAGTTTTTACTTGGGGATCCAACAGAGGTATTTTCAATGTGTAGAGTCGGTGTTGAGTGGAACTAATTTGCCTAGCATCTATTGTCTGTGCTTGTCCTGTTGTAGTATTTAGCCTATTATGGCATTATTATCAGAATCTTGTGCATTTTGTTATCATTGTCACTTATGCATAGTGTATTGCTTTTCCATTTTTTCAGAGGGTCAACTTGGCTATGCATCTGTGGACACCCAGCCCACCCCCCGTAGGGTTAGTTCTCTCAAGTCAAAAATTGTCTCTGTTGCTGCAGCAAATAAACACACTGCTGCTGTTTCTGAGACTGGTGAAGTCTTCACTTGGGGTTGCAATAAGGAAGGGCAACTTGGTTATGGTACATCAAACTCAGGCTCCAATAATACTCCGAGGCTGGTTGAATATTTGAAAGGCAAGCTCTTCATGTCAGTGTCTGCTGCAAAATTTCATACAGTGGTCTTGGGATCAGATGGAGAGGTAGGCATGGTTAAAAAAGTTGGCCATATATATACATTAATATGCTTTTTAATAATACTTTGTTGCTGTTATCCGTAGGTGTTCACTTGGGGTCATCGACTTGTTACACCAAGACGTGTGATTATTGCCAGGAATTTGAAGAAAAAAGGGAATGCACTAATGAAGTTCCACAGGATGGAGCGACTTCATGTCATTTCTGTTGCTGCAGGTACGGTGCATAGCATGGCTTTAACAGATGATGGGGCACTATTTTACTGGGTCTCATCCGATCCCGCCCTCAAATGCCAGCAGGTTGGTTAATTAAATTACACACACACACATATGCATCAGCTTCTTTGATCAAATCGTCAAAGTAGTACATTTACTTAATAATTCCATGTTCTCTATATTTTCCTTGCAGTTGAACTATCTTAATGGTAGGAAAATTGTCAGTATGTCTGCTGGTAAGTACTGGAATTCTGCAGTTACATCTACTGGTGACGTTTACATGTGGGATGGGAAGAAAGGCAAGGATAAGCCTCCTGCAGTGACTAGACTTCATGGTTTGAAAAGGGCAACTAAAGTTTCAGTGGGTGAAACACATCTACTGATTGTTGGTTCAACTTATCATCCTGCTTATCCTATCAATGCTGTCCAGAATTCTGAAAATTCAAGCTCTACAGTTAATGATCCTTTGGGAGAGTTAGATGAGGGATTTATGTACAATGACTTAAAGTCTGATAGGGCTAAATGCTCTTTGAAAAAGGAGGATGTTGGTGACAGGTTAGTACCAAGTTTAAAGGGCCTTTGTGAGAAAGTGGCTGCACAGTGTTTGGTTGAACCGCGAAATGCTCTGCAGTTTCTGGAAGTTGCAGATACCTTAGGAGCAGATGATCTCCGAAAGTACTGCGAGGTACACTATTTTTGTTAAATTGTGCTTCACTGCTTGATATGATTTTAGGTTTGTGCCACTTATTTACCTTAAAGCTGTTGCGGGTCTATTTTACCTTTCTTTTTATGATAGTTAATATGGCATTGAATGATTTATATGAATTGTTGATATTGTAACCATAAATTCTATGAGTATAAAAGAGATGAAGTATTGTTACATATTCTAGCACTTGTTGAATCATAGCCAAATCCTATGCTCTACAAATGGTTTGACATTTAACATGTACTGTAAATGTGCAACTTACCAAAGAGAAATTATTATTCGAAAAAGAAAAAGAATAAATAAATATAATCTACAAATGTGTAACATTTTCTGTTGTGCGTCTCCTGAAACATACATGCTGAACTTTGTTAAAGAGGAACTATAGAGGTTTTGGTCTATCAAGAATGGAACTACTGTCCAAGGTTGTTGGGTATGCAACTTACTATAACTTTCGTTTCATGACATTGTAAACTAAAAATTTTCAAAGCTCCATAATTATCATAAAGAGGCAGAGAATAATATGAAAATAATATATTTAATTCTTTGATTATCTAATAACTCTTATAGCGCTTTTCATTCCTCAAACGGTTGGGGATTTGGTGTATTTGCTTACGGTAATAGGGTCTTTACAACTCTTATGTATCTACAAATTGGCAGTAGGGAGAAGTGTTCCATATGAACCTATTAAATTAATAACCTCAGGATCATCCTCTTTGTCTAGCAGTTCAATTGCGTAAAGAGTAAGATAACTATATCCCTTGAAATGCTGAAATCTCAACAATTATTTATGCGATATTATCCTCTTATTTTGATAAATATGCACTACTAAAGATAAAATCTGTTATCAACAGGCACTCTTTAGGTTTCGTTCTTCTTTTGTTGATAAAGGGTTGCTGCTTAGGTAGATTAAATGTTCAAACTTAAAGTTTGTAGACCTTGGACTTATTTACCGATAGAAGGATTCCTTCTAAAGATTTTACAGAGGGTTGGGTGGTTTCTTATTGTGGAAACCATTTGATTTTAATGAATACAAAATTGGAAAAGTCTATGCAAAGGTTGTTTGTTGATCTCAACCAAAAGACCTACATTTTTGGTGGACCTTCTTTGAGGAAAATGAGCATTAAAGGCATTTAATTGCTTGGTATAAAGTGGTATTTAGACCACTCACACCATCCGCATCTATGAGGGTTGTTAGTGGAGATATGAAGGTGTTGGGGTTTAAAGAAAATTTAGTGTCAAATAGGGAAGATTGGAGGAAGAGGATTTCTGCGGATGACTTTTGCGACTCCTCATATTGATTCATGACTAGCCAACACCAAATTAATTTGGGACTAAGGCTTTGTTTTTGGTTTTTTTATATTGTCTGCATCTCTTAGCAGAAGATTTTAGAAAATTTCAGTTGGCTGGTTTTGACAATTGAAACATGATGCCATTGGTGTTTAGGCTTTTAACATAAAAATCGGAAATGAAAGTTGTTCTGCATGTTAAATTTCACTGATGTAAAAATATAAATTTACTATCTGACATGGGAAATTTATGCTTGCAGGAGCTTGTTATACGCAACCTTGAGTATATCTTTGTAGTGTCATCAAATGCTGTTGCCACTGCTTCACCAGAAATTTTAGTTCATATTGAAAAGCTGCTGGATATGAGATCTTCTGAGCCATGGAGCTATCGTCGACTCCCTACTCCAACAGCAACTTTTCCTGCTGTCATAAACAGTGAAGAGGAAGATAGTGACAATGAGTCTCCAAAGACCAGGGATAACCCAGATAGTGTAAAGGAAGTTGGCTATTCCAGAGTAGATTCTTTTCTGCGACCATCGGATGATGCTAATCAGGAATCATGCAAGTTAACAAGAGTATTAAGGAAAAAGTTGCAACAGATTGAGGTTCTTGAAGCAAGGCAAACCAAGGGGCAGGTTCTTGATGACCAGCAGATTGCAAAGCTGCAAACAAGGCCTGCACTGGAGAGTTCACTTGCAGATTTGGGTGTTCCAATTGATACATTGACGGCAAAACCATCAGCTTCAGTTGCAGGAGATGGCAAGGTTTCTAAAGGGGGGATGTCAAAGAAGCATAAGAAAAAGAGCAAACAGAAGGAGGCTCAGATGGATGCTAATTCCGATGCCGTATCCGAAACAAAGTCTGTGAAGGCTGCTGTTGACCTCGATCTTCCGATGCTAACTAAGGGGAAGGTGATATTTCCCAGAATTCTTCTTTACATTTGTGTGATTGTTGGTCACAGGTAGCATCAGCTAAATTTGTCAAATTTTCTGTCTAGCAACATATGATGGATGCATTTGAGTTATTAAATTGTGATGAAAAAGGCTATTGGTTCAGCAAAGCAGTTTATATCTTTTTGATTCCTCCTTCCGGCCCTCTCTTATTATAAGATAGGGTTTGGACAAGAGTAATATAGTAGGTACTTGGAAGATGCTCTGCAATTGGGCAGGTGCTGATTAGAACAACTAAGAACTCTGAATGTTCTTTTTACTACCTCTGTAACAATTTAATTGCAACGATTTGATATTTTCCTCTCTACTTTATGTCAAATCGTTGCAACTAATTTGTTACGGAGGTAGTATAAATGTTTGTATAAGATTTTTTGATCCGTCAAATTTTATTTTTTTCTGTTGAGGAGCTTGTTTGTTTAACATGGTGTTAGGTAGATGTGTCAAATTGTTATTAGTTTGTTGAGTCTAAATTAATATGGCATTATAGGTCACAGCTGAACCTGAAGATTCTATTACCAAAGCTTCCCTGAACTTATCTCAGAAGAAAGATTGTCCTGTTGCAGTGAAGAATAAAGATTTATTGGCAGTGGCAACCAAAAAAAAGAACAGGAAGGGAGGCCTGTCTATGTTTTTGAGTGGTGCTCTTGATAAGCCTACTAAAGAAGTTAGTCCTCCACCGCCACCGTCTCCCAAATGTGAAGGTCCTGCGTGGGGTGGATCTAAAGTAATAAAGTCATCCTCTTCTCTTCGTGAGATCCAAAGTGAGCAAAGTAAATCAATCAATAAATTGCCGCTTAGAAACAAAGACAAGCTAGAAGAGCTACCTGATAAAGGTAATGAAAAGATTTCATTAGGTTCGTTACTAGTATCTAAGCCGATACCAGTGGTGTCAACTCGTACATCACAGTTATCAGATGGAGACAAAAACACTCCTCCTTGGGCAGCTTCTGTAACCCCACCTCACCTTTCCCGGCCTTCTCTAAGGGACATACAAATGCAGCAGGTATACTAACTGATGCTATGATGCCTTGTATTTCATATTTGCTTTTCTTGCTTGACTTGCTCCTTGCCTCCTATATTCCAAGAAATGAGTAATGTAATGGAAAACTAAATAAATGCTTTGCTAATGTAAGACCGTAAGTTGATGTGGTGCTGTCTAATTTGCTGATAGTGCATGTTTATAGTAGAATGTTTTGTTACTTTTACGGCATCTTTCTAATAATTTTCAAGGTGCTTAAATAGACACAGTTATGGATAGATTGTTACCTTAAGTCTTGGTGACACTTGGAAGACTTTGAACTTCCAAACTAATTGGCATCACCCATATTTTAGTCGCCTCGTCACCTCTCCCAGTCTGTCTAACTACTGTTTTGCTTCTATCTGAAGCTAAATTTGGATCTTGAAATCAATTTATTTTGCATGATAGCAATATAACACTTTCCAAAATTTCTAGTTTCATGAAGACTAAGGAGTGGAGAATCGGGGTTGAATGGATGGGATTTCAGCAGTTAGGCTGATTAGCAGCAGTAGAAGCCTACCAGACAAACTCCGCACGTCCATGAGATACCTTCAGTCCAAGCTTAGAGAGTTTTTTTACTTGATAAGGTGCAATTTGGTGAAGATAACTTTTTTAAGGGTAGATTTTTCCTGTAAATTTAGAAGATGGGACTATTGCAAGACCATGCAAAGGTGGATTATTTTTCAATTTGTCGTTTAATATATGCCTGGGGTGGGTGCTGGCTGTGTAATGTCCATCTCCGCTTTCTTTCACTGGAAACAGACTAACAGTAACCAATATAATTCTTTATATTTTTTCCGCTGTTCTCTTGATTTCGTTGTTCTATCATTCTTAACTTGGTTCTTCTGCACTGGCAACAGGGTAAAAATCTACACCATGCACATAGCCCAAAAACAACTACAACTGGATTTGCTATTTCAACCGGGCCGGGATCACCTTCTGAATCTGCTGCGTCAAGCCGTTGGTTCAAACCTGAGGTGGATTCACCTTCTTCCATTCGTTCAATCCAGACAGAGGAGAAGGCAATGAAGGACCTAAAGCGATTTTACAGCAGTGTTAGAATCATAAAAAATCAGAGTTAGTGTGTTGTATATTTTGCTTTAGCAGGTTAGATTTTCTATAACTAGCCTCTTTCTTTGTTCTTTCTCAGATTGTACAGATCATTTTGTATATTCACTTAGATACTTAGATTTCTCATCTAGGCACCAATAAGGATCGAGGTTGACTCAACTTCATAGGGTAGCTTGTATGATTGATTTGTTTTTGGCAGGGAGCAAAGAGTTTTATTTAGTTCATTAGGTTGAGGATTTTATAGTTGTCTTTCTCAACTATCCTATGTGAGGAAGGAAATCTAGTTTAGTATCGAATAGTCTGAAAACTTAATAAAATAAACTGGTACATAAGAGTTGCTGCATACTGTTTGTTTTGGGTAGTTTCTGATATTTGTATGCACTGTCTGCTAGTTGATGCTTTCATTTGTGACTGTTGTTTGAGCTGATTGTATAATTGTTATGGTTCAAACTTAAATAGACGTTTATTAAAAGAAAAGTACTGTATATTTTCGCTTAAATCCTGGTTCGTGTTGGCAACCCTGATGTGGCTGTTGAGTTTCATTTCCAATGTTTATAATGATCACTTATTGCATAATTAAAAAAGGCATATGCAAGGCAAGTTATGTGAATATTGGTGGTTTGAACCGACTTCTGAGGAAAAGAGTTATGGATATAAACGATCAAATTAATCAATATAATATTAATGATAACACAAGCAATCGAGAAACTATACTGTACAAGTAATTTGTTTTAGTGTTTCGATTAAGTTGCTCATCTAAATCTTTTTCTCGAGACTGTCATGCTTATTATTTGAATCATGCACCACAGAAATTTAATAAACCATACAATACCTAGCTTGAATTGAATCTGATGCCAACAGAATTTTTATGAGAATTGATGCTCATCTCTATATTTTAAATAAAATTTCTACTTCAGCCTGAGGCTTTCACATAGATTATCAATCCAATCTTTAACTAGTTCCATATTGCAAAATGCATGATTCTTTTTTCTAACTGTTAAACATTATTCATATTATGTAGAACTGTACTAGTGTACCTTAATATGGCACTGAACTAATCCCAAGTACCTTGTATCGGTTATATACTTTTATGGCGGAGCAACGTATGAGCTAGGAGTCTCAACCCATAAAGGTGGTGTGTCTAGGCTAAAATTCAAAGTGCCTTTGTAATAGTCCTTATTTTTTTCTCTAGTTGTTAAACAATAAACACCTAAATCACGGCCTCCACCTTCCTTGCTTAGATAATAAAGTTCCATCAAATCATCTGTGTAGTAAATGCAATTAGGCATGCAATAATGGAAATTCGCAGTGGATTCACTCCAGAATATATCAGAGGCCGACTCGACAGAGAAAGATGAGTTAAAACCCGCAAAAAGAGCCATGTCACCCAAGTAATGGACCTCTTCGACTAACCCATCCCTCGCATTCACCTTCCATACCTTGAAGTCTTTAGTTTTATAGTAGCTGTTGGTAATTTCTTTCTGCTTTTTATCATCGTAAGATACTGTCACTATACGACGGACAATTAGCAGCACACCATCTGCTTCCACCAAGTAGTATTTGTTCTTGGCGCCAATGTGAATTATGCGTTGCTCAGTCACAAACGTCTGTGTCCAGTTTAAGTTTGGGCTTGAGCTTGATTTTTGGCTAGGGCTTGGGTTCGGACTCTCACAAGTCACAACCTGTAAATAGGTGAAAATTGCTTCAGAATCAAGATGGAGTGCATAGAATTCGCCCTTAAAAAATATGACATCCTTGTATTCATAACTGCATCTGTAATTGTTGTCCACATTTCATCTGAGCTCCTCCAGAAAGCCAGAGTATTACAAAATATCATGGCAACAGTGTAATCCTGTGTAGTAAGAGGACACTCTGATAGCGCGAACTTCTGGAATATGTGAAGATACCGTCAATCATGCCACCTAAGTTTCACCTTTTCTTTCAATATCTTCTTTGGTATCGTAGGGGTCTCGGGCCTGAAAACGGTTGCATGAGAATGACATTCAAACCGATTTGGGTGACACAAATCAGCCATCCACATGAAGAGAAGTACCTCCACTTGCTTTCCTTCTTGTATGACTTTGGTGGATAAAGTAGACTAGTTGAGGCCGAGTTATGTGTGGCTGAGGCTAGTAGCGTAGGCAACCTCAATCGACAAACCAAGTGATCTCGGAGACTATAAAACCAACGGTTCAAAGTGTGAGGTGGTTCTGCTAACATTAACCATGGGGTTTGGCTTCGAGATGATGATCAATTTGCAAACTTTGCTCCACGTCTCCAACCATTACAAACATTAGAAAAGGAAACAACATCTTCATAAAACTGTAATTTTTTAATGATTATGGTGGCCACACCTAAGGGAAGTTCTCCCCAATTTGATAATTCCATGTAAAGTCGTAAAGAGGTTTAGGGTAGGAAGCCTAATTACCAGGAACAAAAGATGCAACTTGCATGCAAAGAGAGAAGTTAATTAGAATTAGTTGGGGTTAAAAAATTGAGCGATTGGTTTGTGTTACTCCCTCCGTTCCCTATTATTCTTGGGGGTCCCTATTCACCCTCTTATTTTGATATATGATATAATAATAGTGGTGGGGTCAAATTTGGGTAATAATTGATGACAGAGAAACAAGTTGCAACTAATAGAAGCTTGATTAGTGAGTGTTGTGTGGGGTCCATTTTAATAAAAAAATGTTAAAAATCTAATAAAGTTGTAATGTAAAGAAAAATATGGAGCATAGAGAAATAAGATATGTAAAGAAAAATAGGAGACGGAGGGAGTAGTTGATCTTGGATTTAATGGGACGGATACTGTCTAACCTTTTTACTCTCAAGTATTTACTCTTATTTAAATGTTACTAATTACGTTTTTTTTTTGTAAAATTTAAAATTAGTTGTAACAATTGGTTGCTTTCCTTATTTAGCAAAGTTTTTCATATGAAATGACTATTATACCCTTTATCTTCATCCACTACCACCATCATTCTTTTTCATCCACCATCTACCCTTCTTCATCCACTATTCAGCCTCGCCGCCACCACCATTCTCAATCATCATCCGCCTTTACCGTTGTCGCCACACACCTGTTAAGTTTGTATTAGGGTTTGTATTAGGGTTTAATATGTGTATATGTTGTATTGATGATTGTCAGCAAGAGAATATATATACATCCTAAATACAAGAGCTAAGGGCCGAGCCAACCCAAACATATACAAATTAAGCCCAAGTAATACAAGTGATCTATATATTTACACAAATACTCCGTAACACCCCCCCTCAAGATGGAGCATGCGGATTACAAATGCCCAACTTGGACGTTAAGAACGCAAACTGGTGTGAACCCAAAGATTTAGTGAAAACGTCGGCCAATTGATAAGCAGTCGAAACATAGGTAGGGGCAATCAAACCATCCTGAATAGCATCTCGAACATAATGGCAATCCACTTCAATATGCTTAGTGCGTTCATGAAACACCGGATTCTGTGCAATATGCAAAGCCGACTGACTATCACAATATAGAGAGACAGGAGACAAGCGGGGAACCCCTAAGCATGACAATAAGCCCTGTAGCCACTTTAGTTCACATGTAATAGACGCCATGGACCGATATTCGGCTTCGGCCGAGGAACGAGAAACGGTCTGTTGTTTCTTGGTCTTCCAAGAAATCGGGGAACCACCAAGAAACACAATCCAACCAGTAAGAGAACGACGAGTATTAGGACAACTCGCCCAATCAGAGTCACACCAACCAACCAACTGCAAATCACTATCAGAGCGTAGGAGAATACCTTGACCCGGACACCCTTTTAAATACCGAACGACACGCAAAGCAGCAGCCCAATGTTCCGCACGTGGCGCTTGCATAAACTGAGCCAAGATATGAACTGCATAGGTCAAATCAGGTCGAGTAAAGCAGAGATAAATGAGACGGCCAACAAGACGACGATATGGTCCAGGGTCGTCAAGGAGAGCGCCTGTAGCACGGCCAAGTGAATGGTGTTGCTCCATAGGAAAGGAAGCGGGCTTGGCACCCAAGAGACCTGCCTCACTAATAATGTCCAAGGCATACTTACGTTGGCACAGTAAAATACTGTCAGAATTACGAGCAACCTCAATTCCCAGAAAATATTGCAATTTCCCAAGATCCTTCATATGAAAACATTCACCCAAATAATTTTTGAAATCTTGAATAGCAGGAGAACTATTTCCAGATATAATAAGATCGTCAACATACACAAGTACATGTAGAGAGACACCATCACGATTGTAAGTGAAGAGAGAGTAATCAGAATAAGATTGCTGAAACCCATAAGACTTCAAAGAAGAAGCTAGTTTTGCAAACCAACACCGAGGTGCTTGTTTTAAACCATATAAAGACTTACGAAGCTTACAGACCATACCTGGTTGGCCCGTATTGAAGCCAGGGGGAGGTTTCATGTATACCTCCTCATCGAGATCACCATGCAAGAAAGCATTATGGACATCCATTTGATGTAGCTCCCATTGTTTGGCTGCTGCAACAGCAAGAAAAGCTCGAACAGTCACCATTTTTGCAACCGGCGCAAAAGTTTCCGTATAGTCAATACCTTCCACCTGATGGTTGCCGAGAATAACAAGGCGAGCCTTTAAACGTTCCACAATACCATCAGCATTATACTTTATACGGTAGACCCATTTTGAGCCTAAGGCCTTTTTACCCGGAGGTAAGGGCTCCAGAGTCCAAGTACCATTGTCCTCCAAAGCTCGTATTTCATGAGCCATGGCCTCTCGCCATCCGGGCTCTTGCATAGCCTCCTTGAAAGAACGAGGTTCACTTCCTGCAATAATAGCCGCAAGCAAGGTACGATAACGAGCAGAAAAATTTTCACAGTTCACAAAGTGTGCTAGAGAATAAGGAGTACCTGAGGAGCAATCGGAAGTAGAGGAGGGTAGAGAGGGACTATGTACTTTCAAAGAAGAAGAAGAATCCTGCAAAACAATGTTAGAAATGGTGTCTCGTAGCCGAACTGATGGGCGCTTTACACGTAGACCGCGACCAAGTGGAGGATCATTTGATGACTCTGGGTGTGTGGGTATAGTAGATGAGTCTGGTTGTGTTTGTATAGTGGGCTGCAGTTCAATGGTGGAATCGGGCTGATTTTGTAATGGGGAATCAGTTGGGGAAGCAGTGGGCTGATCTTGTAATGGGCTGGAAATAATAGGTTGGGGTTCAGTTGGGGAATGGGTTAAGGTAGTGGGCTGTTCTGTTTGTGGAGTTTGGGCCGTGTAAGGAGAAGAGGGAGTGTCTTGTAATGTTGTTTGGGCCGTGTAATTAGATGGATGAGAGATTGTTGGAGATGTGGGGGAGTTAGGTATAGGAGAGTTTTGGGCCGTGGGGTTTGTAGATGTATTAGAGGCTTCAACCAAGAAATCATCATGCAATATTGGGTTGGACTCAACATCATTATTCGTGTGAGATGACATCATAGCAGCATGTTCATATGGAAATTCATTTTCATGGAAAAGTACATCTCTCGACACAAAAAATTCATGAGTATCCAAATCATACATCCTCCATCCTTTCTTGCCCTGAGGATAACCGACAAAAATGCACCGACGACTACGTGGAGCGAACTTATCACCCTTGGTTCGTTGATTATGAGCAAAACAGAGACACCCAAAGACGCGTAACCCATCAAAATTAGGTACTTGACCAAATAACATCTCATATGGAGTTTTATTTTGTAGAACGCTAGAAGGGGTACGATTAATGATATGAACAGCCGCAAGAATGCATTCGCCCCAAAATGAAATAGGTAAATGAGCTTGAAATCGTAAAGCCCGTCCAACATTAAGTATATGTTTGTGTTTCCGTTCTACTCTACCATTTTGTTGAGGTGTATTAATACAAGAAGTTTGAAAAATAATACCAGAGGCCTCAAAAAATGGTATCATACACTTAAACTCAGTCCCATTATCAGAACGAACATACTTGACATGAGTTTCAAATTGGCAAGAAATCATGGCAAAGAATTTGTTGAAAGCACCATAAACTTCAGTCTTAGTATTTAATAAGTAAACCCATACAGCACGAGAATAATCATCAACCAAAGTCAAAAAATAAATAGCACCACAAGAAGCAGGAGTACGATAAGGGCCCCATAAATCACAATGAATTAACTCAAAACAACGTGTGGCTTTATGATCACTAGTAGGAAAAATATCCCGACTTTGTTTGGCCATTGGACAAACAATACAAGATTTATTCAAACATTTCTTAGTAGAAGTACTATTACGAATAGCAGGAACTAACTTGAGTACGCGATCCGAGGGATGACCCAACCGACGATGCCATAACTCAAATGTCGTAACAGGGGTTGTGGAGACCACATTTATTGCAGGATCATAATGAAAGTAATATAGTCCGCCTCTCCGCTCACCCGTTCCAATCAGCATCCTCGAATGTAGGTCCTGTATAGCACACAAAGTATTAGTGAAATGTACCAAACAATTGGAAGTATCTATCAATTGGGAAACAGAAATAAGGTTGCAGTGTAAGTCCGGAACGTGTAAAACGTTCTTTAGAGTAAGCCTGGGAGACAATGAGACAGAACCAATTAAGGTAGCCATAGCTTGTTGGCCATTAGGGAGCCCAACAGGCCAATGTGAAACAGAGCTAGTATCAAATTAATATTGGGAAATTATTAGTAATATGATGCGTGGCCCCCGTGTCTATTATCCAAGATGATGAAGAGGAGAAAAAGTTACCACTCATTCGATCAATAGGAGTAGAATTGGGAGAGCCCAAAGAAGTATGTGGCAAAACATGTGCATGAGAATTAGGATATGCACCAAGCAAACCCACGTCATGCGACATGGCAGTAGCATTAGAAATAGCATCAATTACAGCATGAGCACGAGAAGACCCTTGATTCTGGCCACGATTAACAGCAGTAGCAGGGGACCGCGATGCAGGGGATGCGGTGGCAGCAGGGGAAGAAGAGGACGTACTACGGGACCGACGAAGAAGGAGCTCATTATACCATTCGGGACGGCCGTGAAGTTCAAAGCAAGTGTCCCGATCATGGCCACGCTTGCGACAGTGAGTACAAATCAGATTGGATTTGTCTACATGGTCGGAGGCACGAGGGACGGCACGAGGTGGGCGAGAACGAGAACTCTGAACAGCAAAAGCATGTGTTGCTTCATTGTGAGCTTTCTCACGAGCAATGGCCCGGGATCGCTCCTCCTGTATAAGGGCTTGGTAAGCTCGATCCAAATCAGCAGGGGGTGATTGAGAAAGCAAATTTGAGCGCACATGAGCGTAGTAATCATCATCAACACCGATGAGAAATTGGTGAAAGATTTCCTCACGTCGATCTTCGGCAAATTTGCCAACCACATCACAAGTACACTTGCCACAAGAACAAGTATGCAATGGCTTTAATCGATTCAATTCATCAAACAAACCCAGCAATTTCGTATAATATACTTCAATAGACATATCTTTGGATTGACGACAATCCGAGATCTGGGCTCGTAGTTGCTGGATACGTGGGCCATTAGCAACACAAAACCGCCTTTCGAGATATTGCCAGAGCATCTTGGCATCATCATGGAAAGGAATTGATTCGGCAAGCTTCGGATCAATGCTACGTAATATCCAAGAAACAAGCATGGAGTGAACGGTTTCCCAATCCAACAAGGTCTTTGCATCGGTAGGCTTAGGAAGGGTACCCTCAATGAACACGAACTTTCGGCGGGCTTTCAAGGAAAGTGTGATGGCCCTAGACCAAGCAACGTAATTATCGTTCTTGAGAATAACATGAGTAATGGAATTTCCGGGTTGATCACCCGATCCGAGATAGTAAGGAGAAGAAGGGTCGATAGGCTTAGCGTCGGTAGATTTGTCATCGTTAGTCATGGCGGAGACGAAGGGCTAGGCACGCAGGGCCTGACCGGAGACGAAGAAGAAGAGGATCGAAATTAGTCTGATACCATGTTAAGTTTGTATTAGGGTTTAATATGTGTATATGTTGTATTGATGATTGTCAGCAAGAGAATATATATACATCCTAAATACAAGAGCTAAGGGCCGAGCCAACACCCCACCATCATCAACAACGCCCCATCTTCGTCAGCTTCCATCGACACAACAACCACCGCCCCCTTACCTTTTCGTCTTCCCCCTCACAACCACCACCATCAACAACTACCCCTTCTTTTTTCGTCTTCCAAAGACTTACCGGCCATGACCCACCATCAACTTCTTCTACTTCTTCCACCACAACATCAACTTCTACTCCTTCCACCACCACCACCGATTAGCAAATTATGAGATTTAACACTAGCCAAAATTTTCGTCACACTTAGATCTTCCACCACCAACAAAACCTTTGATATGCTTAGATCCACCAAATCACCATAATTATTTCAATTGAGATTCATAATTCGATTTGCGGTGGTTCAATTTGCGATTTGGAGTTCGAATCTCAAGTGGTGGTTCAATTTTTTATTCACGATTCGAAACTATTGAGTTTGTGGTTCAATTTGCGATTCGAAGTTCCAGCTTATGGTAGTGGTTGTAGTTCGACTGGTGGTGGTTGTTGTTTGATTTATGGGTGATGGTGGTTGTAGTTCGACTGCAGGTTGTTGCGGTTCAACTTATGGGTGGTTGGTAGTCAACTAATCATTGCGGTGTGGGTGTGGGTAGTGGTGGTGGTCGTTTACTGATGGAGGTTGTTCAGTTATAGGGGTTGTTGGGTGCTTGGTGATGGTAGTCGTTGGGCTGATGGTGGTTGTTAAAATGTGATGGTGTTGGTTGGAAATACAACAATTGCACAAGGGTAAACTAGTAAAATAGTACTTGCATAAATCCCCGTGCCAGATGCAATTGTTGCATATGAAAAAACGGAGGGAGTATATCTTTTCCAAATAAATGAATAAAGAACTTGTAGTTGTGCTTAAGTAATATGGATCTGAAATTACACGTTAGAGCAAACACTCAATTTCTTATATGCACCCGATGTATATGACATATTATGCATTGAACGTGTGTAATACACATGGTATCTAATGTTCACTTTTTAATAAGTAATGTTCAAATTTCTGTAAACAATGTTCAATTTACAATGATAAGCAATGTTCATAAGCACATTACTCTTTTCTATTTGTATTTTTACTTCATATATGTATAATATAGGAGACTTTACTATATATGATTGTTGAATGTGTTATTTATGTCTCTATTTTAATTTGTCCAATTGATGGCTTAAGAATAATTATTTATACGGTTGATGTGTTCCAATTACTTTCTTTTCTTCAGTTTTCAACTTGTAAACTTGGGGAGATTCATTTTTATTTTATCTTATGTGATTTGGTTTAGTTGAAACCAAACCACAATGATTTTTTAGGCAACCTCTTTTTAAATATGACCATGCTAAGGAGCTTCTCAATTCAATTTGTTGGCTTTATGAGGAGTACATCATGCGACCTGCCTATGTCTCTATAATCTCCACTCTATTTCCATATCTCTTCTTTAGCTGAGTTCTAATGATAGTTCTTAGGCGGCTATTTGAAAAACGACTATCAAAATTTTTATATGTCACATGTTTAATTATATTAATGATAGAGCTTACTTAATAATATTAATTTCTTTTGTAATTGTAATAATTAAAAAAAATACTTTTATGATTTTTTTCATTAGAAAAAACGTTTCTAATTATTACCTATTTTATGACCATTTATCTTACAAAATTATAAAATACAAATAATAATAATAATAATAATAAGTTTACTATAATTTCATTTTTAGAAAATGATGTAATGTTTTTAGATCTCCTTATAATTCATCTGACTTAAATAGATAAACTTAAATTATGTGCTTAATTTTTTTTTTGTGAGAAGAAATTATGTGTTTAATTAATAAAACTTTGATGGTCCAATATGGGCCGTCAAGAATTCTCGACTTTTTGTGGTTATTTTTTTGCTACTTATTTGATCCATATTTTATGTCAAATTAGGAGGTTTGTTAGTCGGAATCATTATGATGACTATTGATTCTTGTGAGAAAGTGTTAAAATTTACTACTTTTGTTTTGAATTAATTAGGACAATTCGGAGTAATTGGTTGTTTTTTCTGCCATGAATTTATAGTTTCATATACCATTTTTATTTGAATTGCCTAATTCGTCAATTGTAATTTATGTATTAACTCTGTAGGGTAAACAAATGAATTGTACTGTATATAACATTGAATTGCACCGATCAACTAGTGTGAGTCCACTTTATAAGGCATTGTAGGTTCCACTTTAAAACCACATGTTACTAAGGGCGTAGCTCCTCAACTTTATAAAGTGCTTAACTCTTTCTTAATCTATCAATGTGAGACACTCACATGTGGCCTTCAACAATATCCGACTTGAAATATACCTCAAAGGTTCACAAAAATGATTATCACATGATTTTTAACTTTCATTCAAACTAACGAAAGTTCTCATGAGAATCTGGAATAACTCATCAATAACTCGACGCCTTTCTAAGTTGGTTTTACTTGTTCAGATTTAAATTTAACTGTAGTTGATCTGCCCAGACTAAATGGTTCGTGACTGAACTAAATTGTACTTGAACTAATTAAGAACAAATTGTTTCGACATATTGAAAGTGCAAGTGACACTCAAGAGGGGGGTGAATTGAGTGTTGTAAGATTGTTGTAAATTTTTTGATTAATTATAAGAACAGTTAAAAACCACTTCTTAAGCAGCGGAAACAAAATGCAACAAAATAAACAACACCAAGATTTAATGAGGTTCGACTTCTAATAAGTCTACGTCCTCCACTCATTCATTCTTTTTATTAATCAACTCAGAATAACAAAAAGAATTACACTCAATCAATAATGCATCTATGCACAATATGATTACCTAACTTCCAACTATGGAGTTCGACTCCAGCTTCAACTATGAAGGTTCTAATGAAGATGATACTAGATCAATTTCCCCAGAAAACTGAACTCACAGAATGCTCAAATTACAACACTTTGTCTCTCAATAATAATTAGCCTAAATGCTTACATAAGAGAGTATATTAAGACCTTAATATGGTGGTTTATGCTAGGTTGAGACTTTGAGAGAGAACTTTTGCAATCTATATTCTTCAATTTTTGTTCGTGCAAAATTTTCTTGGTTTGTATGCTCGCAGATCTCCTTAAATAAGCTTTTGGCTAGTATGTTATGTTATATTATAAGAAAATATTTTCCTTATAATTATGGAAATAATTCCACCGAAAATATTCTAACCGATCTTATTTGAGATCAAATAAAATCAGTACAATATCATGTAACACACTTGCCATACTTAAGAATATCTACCTTGCATAACAATCCGAGCGTCCGCATAATTTTTAAAAACAATTTTGCGCGGAAAGAAACTTTCCTAAAATATGGATGTAAGAAGTAAGCTCGAGAGGACTCGTTCAGCACCGTTCCCAGATTGTTCCAGTCAGCCAAGTTCATCTCTCTAATCTCAACCTTTATAGTGCATCTATAAACCTTCATACCGCTTACTTTGCATCTAAGACTTAAAATTATGACTCTATGAGCTTGGTCTTTATGCAAACTTCAAGACTTGGCTTCATGAGCTTCATCTTGTCATCCATTGAACTTGTTTCTTTAGTACCTACACATGCAACTAGAAAATTACATACAATATAATAGTTCAATGTAGTTTGTCATCATTCAAAACTTAAACTAGGAACTCAACACATATTCTTAAAATCCCCAAAACACATTCATGGTTTTTACTTCTAGTATTAAGAATACTCTAGTTGGTGGATGTAACTATTGGAACTATTTTTGTTTTTTATGCAATTGATTAAGATAAGATCCTAAATGTTGGGTGATGGAAGCTTCTACTTTGCTTATCCTAAACAATATTAAATGGGGGCAAATAATGAATATCAAAATGAACTTATCAGGAGAGTTGCTATGAAAGAAGAAATTCACATGATTTAGAAAAACCAAACTTGGGAATTGCAAGATAAACCACCTGACAAAGATGTCATTGGTGTAAACTAGATATTCAACACAAAACTCAATCCAAATGGCTCAATTTAGAAGCACAAAGCCAGGTTGGTAGTAAAAGGGTATTCAGAACAATTTGGCATCGATTATTACGAGACATTTGCTCTGGTGTCAAGACAAGATACGGTTAGAGTAATACTTGCTCTAGCTGCTAAGAGAAAATGGAAAATTTATCAACTTGATGTCAGGTCAGGTTTTTAAAATGGATTTCTCGAGGAAGAAATTTACATTGAACAACCTCCAGGTTTTGTAGTGAAAGGTACAAAACATAAAATACTGAGGCTAAAGAAAGCTCTATATGGTCTTAAACAAGCTCCACTCGCTTGATATAGTCGAATTGATGGTTACTTTCTACAACATGGATTTAAGAGAAGTCGTAATGAAGCAACATTATACATCAAAATGGATAGAGCTAATGTCAAAATCTTATCACTTTATGTGGACGATCTAATCATAACAGGAAACAATCCAACAATGATAGAAGAATTTAAGGTAGATTTGAATGACTAATTTTGGTTTAATGAATTATTTTCTCGATATGGAGATTCAACAAATGATAAGTTAATACTTGACATGTATTTTACCCCTGATCCCGATTGATTTTTAGCTCTAATGTGACGCTTTTGATCCATTTCTACTAACTTTTGCTATTTCGAGTGTTTGTTGTGCTTTTTATAAGATTTTACAGGAATCGATGATTTATCATTATTTTCCGAGCCTTTTAAAGCACTTGAAGTAGTTAGTGAAGAGTTGAAGTCATTTGGGAAGCTTTACTAAGGATTAGGAGTATTAAGAAGGAATTAATGAAGTAATTAAGGAAAAATGAGCAAGAAAGCAAGAAACGAGAAAAGCAAGCCACCCGCCTGGGTCGAGGCAGCGTCCCTGGGTAGGGGTTGCTCGCCCGGACCCCTCCGGGCGGGTCGCTCCGAGGAAGCTTTTCACGCGTTTCTTCTTTGTTTAGCCTTAGTATATATTGTTTTGTATTCTTAAAAACCTAATTACGCATTATTATTGATAGAAACATAGTTTAGCCCTAGTTTTCTCTCTAAGTTGTGGAACTCTTTCAATCATTCAATTCAATAAAATTCAGGTTTTATTCAATCTTTAATTCTTGTTTCTTTTATTCATGTTTAATTTTAGTTTTAATTTATGTTTTTAGTTTTAGTAGTTTCATGTTTAGATCTAGTTTTATAGTTATTGTTAATAATTAGTTTTAATCATGTTTATAGTTTTAATGTCCAGGCCATTATCGATTTAGTTTCTTTAATTTCAATTATGCGTGAGTAGTTTTCTTTCTAAGACTAGGGGATCTATGGATCGTTCTTGATGTTTTGTTCATGATTGTTAATGTTCTTGATTTCCTATTGTCAATTTATATTGCTTTCAGTTAAATACTGGCCAAGTTTTATTATTAGTCTGATATTGTTGAAATCGATACCGAGAGGTAAGATTACCACAATTAGATCATAGGGGCAATAGGCAAAACGAGTATCAGTGAGCGAGAGCCATTAGAGGAGTTTTGAAGGAGACTAGATTCGAGAGAATTAGTGAACCTTAATTCAAGGAAATTAATAATCTGTTAATTAATTGTGTGCAATTTCTTTGTTGTTCTATAGTGAACCGACGTCCTACGCTTAGTTATAGATTTCTTTTCTTAATCGATTCATTCCTAGTACTAGTTAATTTTTTCATCAAAACCCAATATTCAAAGGCCCCTTACGGCAAAGTGACTTTTTAAAATTAGTAGAATTGCTTGCTCTTTGTGGATACGGTCCCTACTTCCCTGTCTACATAGTTAAAGTAGTAGGTTACTTTTGATAGGTATACGATCCCCAAACGGCTTTGATAATGTTGCATGGTGGTTTTCTTTGACAGGTGCTCACTTGACTAACTGTCAATGCAACATGCCAAAGCTAACCTGATCCACCAGTCCTCTGCCAGGATCACTCACCGTTTCCTTGCAGGGACGATATTTGGTCGGTATGAACAGCATGAGGTTCATAACAGAGAAATGTGGTGCCTAGGCAGGTACTTGGTAAAACACTCTTTCCCCTATCGTCTTCATCTTCCTCACCTGTTTGCTATGCATTTACATACTTAATGCAAGACTTATGCAGGTATTGATCGATTTGGCCAACCAACCATTAACAACATTGTTTTTGGTGGCCTACTAACATATGTTGGCAGGTACTACAAGGCCAACTTTGAGTATGGCAGGACCCCTGCTGTGGGGTTCCGCACCTTGGATGCCCCTTACCTTAGACAATGTGATTGGCTAGAGTTACGGGAGGGGGGGCGTATTAGATGGTACATAGGACCATCTAGGGGAGTTTTTGTTCTTCTCCCTAATGCTTCATTGACTGGATTGCTGCCTGATCAGCAATCCTATACTATGCCTTTAGATGGTCGTGTTGCAGGTTCTTCTACAGGTACCTCGCGACACAGCAGGCCGAGTCAGTCTCTGCAGTTCGTGCCCCAGCAGCCCCCTATGGACCTTGCCCCATGGTAGGCACAAATGAACCAGCTGCAGAACCAGTTCAACAACTTCCAATTACAGCAGCAGCAGTTCATGCAGCAGTTCGAAACTTTTGAGCAGGATCACCGTCTTGCCATGTACCCCATCTATGACCACTACGTCTGTAACGGCGTAGTGCCTTCTACTGGCCCTCACCCTTCATGGTATACTTTCAACCCTGTAGAGGGGACTAGTTGAGCAGGGGGAGCAGGTGGTGGTGGTGGTGGTGATGATGATGCTAGTGAGGACACTGACATTTTCCTCCAGGATTCTGACTGAGAGGAGTCCCTTACTTCCTTCAGCATGAAGACATTGTTGAGTCCGACTTGGGGGAGGTAACTTTATTGCTTTCTTAGTTTAGTTTTTATCGCTTTCTTAGGATTAGTCATATGGTCTGTACTACTTGTTAGAAGTAGAAGTTTACATATGATAAAAAAATGTACTGCTTTCATAGTTTAGATTTTTGTTTTGCTTTTGGTAGTTAACTTTTAGTTGATTGATTGATTGAATGATTTATATGATGAAACTTTGTGAATGGTGACTTCCCTGTGCCCCACATTTTATTTTAAAATATTTTGATTGATTTGGGCATCTGATGAGTTATGTTTTGGGAATTGCCAACTTGGACTTCAACTTGACTTAGCTTGAAACAGTTTCTATTCTTGCCATTATAGCCATGTGTAGAGTAAAGGTTTGAACTGTGTTAACGGGAGAATTTGAGCCGCATACATTATTATATGCTTATTTCTTTTCATGTGTGCTTAGTTTATGGTGCTTGTATGATCCATGTTTTGGCTTTTGACTCTAGTAGCTTGGCTTTGGTGTGTTACATGTCGCGAATGATAAAAGGCATTCATTTCTTTTAAGACCTTTCAGATTTTAGGCATTCCTTCACAAATTTTCCCGTAGTCCTTATTTTGTTCTTTTTACCCTTCATTTGCATTTTAGCCATATTACAACCCTATTTGGCCTTGTTCTATCAGTTAATATATGCCCAAGCTTGGCTTGGGGGAGTCTGCGAGTTGTTTTGTTGTTGTTTTGCATTTGTTGGAGGTTTTGGAGGATTGGAAATTTGTGAAATGGTTGTTGTTAAAGTTTAATAATAGGTCTCACATTAAGGCTCTGCATACCAATGTCTAGGCTAGTTTTAATGAAGAATTAAAATGTTATATATCTTACATTGGCCTAGTTATGTATGTGTGATGGTTTTGTCTTTGATATGTCATTAAGAGTCGTGAGCCTAAGTTTGAGAAAAATTTGAAAGTTGAAAATAAAAAAAAGAAAATGAAAAAAAAGAGCTAAAAAAAATATTGAAAAATGTTGAAAAAGAAAAGCTTGTGATATTTGGAGTAGTTGAAGTGTAAAGTTTTATGGTGTGATGTGATTCCAAGAGAATTGGTTTAATCTTAGAGTTGAATGTTGGAGATGTTGACGATGTTCTTTGATTGTTATATGCGTGTAGCCCGCATTTACCACCAAATTATCCCAAATTTTATCCTACCCATCACCCTAGCCACGTTACAAGCTTATAAAGACCTTTTTGATCGGCATGTGCATGTTTTTAGTTCTTGTGAAGTGAGTCAATTGCCAAAGCTAGTGAGTATTATTTGCATTTCGAGTCGACTTTCATATTAGGATTGAGTGACTACCCTTAAACACTTGCATGAGGTGTGAGATGTGAGTTTGGGTTCTCAAAATTTGCATTTAAACACTTATTGCATTTGCATTCTTATTTGGGATTAAAGGGTGAGCTTCATTATTTATGCTCAATTCTGTGTGTGGAGTGACACCGAGTGAGCTACTCTAGTCATCGATTCTATTTCTTACATGGTTGGCTTATTGATTTTGATTTAAGTGGATGGCGGTCAAGGAATTTTGATGGGTTGGTTGAGGAACTTACATGCTCGGAATTGCTTGAGTTGATTTTGTTTTGCAAAGTTAAAGGGGTAACGTTGTTGTTTGCTTAGTTGTTTGCTTGAGGACAAGAAAGGGTTTGGCTTGGGGGAGTTTGATAAGTTAACATTTGACATGTATTTTACCCCCGATCCCGATTATTTTTAGCTCTAATGCGGCTCTTATGAGCCATTTCTACTAGCTTTACTATTTCGAGTGTTTGTTGTGCTTTTTATAAGATTTTACAGGGATCGATGATTTATCGTTGTTTTCCGAGCCTTTTGAAGCACTTGAAGAAGTTAGTGAAGAGTTGAAGTCATTTGTCAAGCTTTACTAAGGATTAGGAGTATTAAGAAGGAATTAACGAAGTAATTAAGGAAAAACGAGCAAGAAAGCAAGAAACGAGCAAAGCAAGCCACCCGCCTGGGTCGAGGCAGCATCCCCGGGTAGGGGTTGCTCGCCCGGACCCCTCTGGGTGGGTCGCTCTGAGGAAGCTTTTCACGCGTTTCTTCTTTGTTTAGCCGTAGTATATATTGTTTTGTACTCCTAAAAACCTAATTACGCATTATTATTGATAGAAACATAGTTTAGCACTAGTTTTCTCCCTAAGTTGTGGAACTCTTTCAATCATTCAATTCAATAAAATTCAGGTTTTATTCAATCTTTAATTCTTGTTTCTTTTATTCATGTTTAATTTTAGTTTTAATTTATGTTTTTAGTTTTAGTAGTTTCATGTTTAGTTCTAGCTAGTTTTATAATTATTGTTAATTTATTAGTTTTAATCGTGTTTATAGTTTTAATGTCTATTATCGATTTAGTTTCTTTAATTTCAATTATGTGTGAGTAGTTTTCTTTCTAGGACTAGGGGATCTATGGATCGTTCTTGATGTTTTGTTCAGGATTGTTAATGTTCTTGATTTCCTGTTGTCAATTTATATTGCTTTCAGTTAAATAGGCAAAACGAGTCTAAGTGAGCGAGAGCCATTAGAGGAGTTTTGAAGGAGACTAGATTCGAGAGAATTAGTGAACCTTAATTCAAGGAAATTAATAATCTGTTAATTAATTGTGTGCAATTCATTCGTTGATTTATAGTGGACCGATGTCCTAGGCTTAGTTATAGATTTCTTTTCTTAATCGATTCATTCCTAGTACTAGTTAACCTTTTAGTCAAAATCCAATATTCAAAGGCCCCTTACGGCAAAGTGAGTTTTAGAATTAGTAGAATTGCTTGCTTCCCTGTGGATACGATCCCTACTTCCCTGTCTACATAGTTAGAGTAGTAGGTTACTTTTGATAGGTATACGATTGTCCCTACCAACAAACTGAAGAAGGGATTTTCATAAGTCAAAAGAAATATGCTGAAAACATCTTAAGAAAGTTTAAGATGAAAAATTGCAAACCGGTGTCCACCCCTTTAGCTCAGAATGAGAAGTTAAGCAAGGAAGATGATTTTGAAGATGTTGATAGTAAACAATATAGAAGCATAATTGGAAGTCTATTATATTTAACACCTATAATACCAGATATGATGTATGCAGTAAGCATGCTAGCAAGGTTTATGCAAAAACCAAGCCAGACACACTTACAAGCAATCAAGAGAGTTCTTCGTTATCTAAAAGGAACCTCAGATTATGGCATATGGTACAAGCTCATCAAAAATTCAAACCTAATTGGATATTCAGATAGCGATTGGGCTGGATCTATAGATGATATGAAAAGCACATCAGGATATGTATTTTCACTTGGAAATGGAGTATTTTCTTGGCTAAGCTAGAAGCAAGATACTGTGGCTCAATCAGCTTAATGCATTGTGCCTCAAAAGAACAAATTGCTGATGTATTCACAAAAGCTCTTTTGAAAACTACTTTCGAGCACTTGAGAGAAAAACTTGGTGTTCAAAGAAAATCCTTCAAGGAGGAGTGTTAAAAATGAAGGATTGTCCTTGATTCTCTCACACTCATCAATATAAATATCAATGTCTTTGTTGTCATATTATCTAGCAACGTAAAGGAATAGTTTGCAGTTAAAAAGAATTAGTTGGCAAATTTCATATGTAGCTAGCCATGCAATGTAACTAATCTTTCTATATAAATGCAATTGTAAAAATAATAAAATCATTTTATAAACCAATTATACATATTTACATTTATATATTTTATGCACAATTAGCACTATGTCCTTTATAAACAAATGGATTGTATATAATGTTGGATTGTACCCGTCAATGAGAGTGAGTCCACCTTATAAGGCTTTGGAGGTTTCGCCTTATAACTATATGGTATTAAGGGAGTAGCTCCTCAACTTTATAAAGTACTTGACTCTTTCTCAATCTATTAATGCGGCACAGTCACATGTGGGTGTTGCTACTAAATTTCAAGTCAAAGTCAACGACAAGTAATTAAGTAAACAAATAATATTTTATTAATAATTTGAATGTAGGTACAATCTCTGTAAACAGTTTATAAAAAATAAACTAAGCCTTCTGATTCTGTTCCACTGCTAGGATGACACTTGTCGACGTCAATCAAATTTGACAGTTGCTGACGTCAACCAAATTTGAGTGAGGGTTGACCAGCTTCAATGTCACTTTGAATGTATTTGAGTATCCCCGAACAATCGGCACAATTTTGTAGTGCTTGTTGATTGCTGACAGAGAGAGTTTGTAAATTTTTTTGGAGTGTCTTCGATTGACCTTTTTTTTCCCAATGAATTTCTCTCCTCCTTTTCTTTTGAGGTGATGATGGGTATTTATAGGAGATTTTGACCTCCATCTTGGACCCGGAGATGTGGGCTTGGATTCTTTTGGATGACTTGGAAGTCTTGTAATCTTTTTAGCCCAATAGATATTTTAGTTGGACTAACAATATAATCGGCCCAATAATGTTATTATGACCCAAACTATTTAATTAATTTGGATATTTAATTTAAAGGGCTAAATGAATTAAATTGAGCAAATATTTATTTTATTTAACTCAAATAATTAATTTATTTTAATTTTGA
Source organism: Suaeda aralocaspica (assembly GCA_016808085.1). Classification (NCBI taxonomy): domain Eukaryota; kingdom Viridiplantae; phylum Streptophyta; class Magnoliopsida; order Caryophyllales; family Amaranthaceae; genus Suaeda; species Suaeda aralocaspica. The sequence continues at coordinate 435,107 of PYUH01000018.1, read as the reverse complement.
CACTTTAACAAATTTTCGGTGTCTACAAATTGCCCCCTCGAGACTGTGTCATGTACACGATTTTGAGTGTTTACTCATGACATGGTCTCGATGTGTTTGACTTAGAATTCATTCAATGTTTTTTTAGTTTACGTCACGTACACAAGATGAGGTGTTTACTCTTGACTCGGTATCGACTCACTTGACTTGGAAGTTGATTGATTTTTTTTTATCCCGTACATAATTTGGAGAGTTTATTGTGACTAACCTTATTGACTTGGAAATCAAATATTTAAAGAAAGTTCCTCAACTTAACATTAGAGGATACAATATTTCATATATTTCCTTAACTAACAAAATTTAATCTTTTTGTCAAAGATATAATGCATGGGATTATTCTCTAAATCCTAATCTTATTAGCCATGTAACCGAATTCACTTTGCCTATTTAAGCAAATCCTAAAACTTTGTTTGATCCTAAACTTCATTGATGATCATACTTTACCCCTTTTCCTTGTGGAACTTTGAAGCTCCTACAAGTACGTACCTCTAACTGCCCCCTTTTCCCTGTTTTTTCTTTAATTTCTTATTTTGTATTATGTTTTCCTCCTTAGTGGAATTTGGACTTGGAAGAATTGTCAGCAAATTTTGGACCCCCCGTTTTCTTCTTCTTCTTCTTNTTTTTTTTTTTTTTTTTTTTTTTTTTTTTTTTTTTTTTTTTTTTTTTTTTGCATCTTGAAGCTCCTGTACTATGTAGTCTCTAATGCTTCTGCTTCCTTGATGTGCCCTTTATTTTTATGTATTCATAGTCTACTTAACATGTTTGCTTGGTATTTATTTCCTCACATAATATTTTTTTTCCTTTTCTTGATGATCACATTAACAAAGACACCCTTGTTTTTATAAGTCTCTAATTTGCGTCCCTGTTCGATTTCGTCGCCGAACTCGATATCCTACTGTTGTATTCTTCTTGTTTGAGGTAACGGCTCAACCAAACTTGTTTTACCTCTCCTTATTAATTAACATGTACAAGCATTACTCTTCTCTTGATTGTTGGCTGACTTACATGGTACAGTGCTTTCATTACCCTTAACAATAGTTGGCACTCTAAAGCAACATTTATGTTTTGAATGCCTAAGTATTCCTTTGAACCGATACTCTGTTTTAATTATGTGCCAAAATTGAAATCTCAATGTTTCTTCTATAATGGAAAACTTAAGGTGGGTTCTTGGGTTAGCAGACTTATCCTTGAACCTACATTGCCCTGTATATGTGTGATTTCCTTCTGATTGCTATTAGTACTTGCCTTATCAAAACTCAACCTATATGTACCGTATGTAGTGATCCACGGTAAGGGCCAAAATCCGATCCCCTTTGATTGATTTGATTCAATTTAGAATCGAATAAACCCATATCAATGCCTTAAAGAAGTTAAACGAGTTCAAGAATGATACTCCGTACATTAGTTCTTCAATGTGGCATACTCACTATCCTTTCTGCTTTGCGTCTTACTTGGCTGTACCTTTATTTTTTTGTCAATGGTTACTTGGATGTACTTCTTTCTTATTCAGTGCACTAATTTCTTACTTCACATGCAAGTTACAATGAGGCAGGGGTTACCACATGACACATTCACACCATAACTATTTCTTGAGTGAACTTTTACTATTTCCTTCGTTGTGCTTCCTTTCCTTTAGTGCTACTTGATTATGTATTTCCTTGTGTATTTTTTCTTTTGCTTTCTTAATGGTTGACTTTTGATATATTTTTGTGGTGTAGAAACGTAATTGTGTATTTGTGGAGCAAGTGACGCTTTATTTCAATCTCGCGCCAACGTCAAAATCCATAATTGTAGTGTGCACTCTAAACTGACATCTTGTTTTACTGTCTTCCGTTGATGTTAATTGACACCTTAAAGCAATATTATCCTCTTGAATGTCTTTATATCCCCTTTACATCAATACACCTCCATTATCAAAACTCAATATTTAAGTAGTAATTGTGCATAAGGGATGAACTTATGGATTTTTTATGCCCCCTAGTATTTTCTTGACATACTTCTACTTGAGCGTATTAGTTGTATGTTGTGTTTAACTTGAGCACTTTATTACTTAATGTGAACTTGTTGATTTCTTGGAGTCAATTTGATCTTTTGTCCTTGTACCTTGGGTCTTGGTGCTCCATGTTTTGTAACATGTTGGTCTTGACATCTTTACCTTGAACATAAAGTAGTATATAATAGAGCATCTTTGGTAACCCACACACATATTTCGCATGACGAGCTATACTTTGCCTTGAGTGACCATATATTCGTATGCGTACATTATACGCATGATTAGGCTTAATTTTGTTTGACATGGTTGTACTTAGTCGCCTGTGTATTTTTCTTGTGTGGTACAGTGTTACATCAGCTTGAAGCTAAGAGAAGAATTTGGTTATTGTAGGCTACTTTGACTTAAGGTATCAGCTCACATTCTTTATTTTAACACACAGTAGTTTTTTTTTTTTTTTTTTTTTTTTTTTTTTTTTTTTTTTTTTTTTTTTTTTTTTCAAGCTCAAGATGCCGGCTTTATTCGTGAAGTCAAGTACCAACTTGGATAGCAAATATAGTTCCTGTAGGAGAAAAATGGACGTTAGGATTTTGTGTGACTTTCGTGATTTGAATAACGCATGTCCAAAAGATGACTTCCCTCTCTCCTCACGAAATCATGATCATGCAATTACTGGTCATGAGGCTTTGACATTATGGATTGTACAGCGTGGATACAATCAGATTCAAATGGCAACGAAGACCAAGAGGCACTGCTTTCGCACTCCAAAAGTGGATTATTTGCTACAAAGTCATGCCTTTTGGACTAAAAAATGCTGGGCTACAGTACCAAGGCCATGCAAAAGATATTTGAAGATATGATGCACAAAATCGTGGAATGGTATGTTGATGATTTGGTGTAAGTTACAGAAGGAAGGACTTTGGAAGATCTTCCAAAGTGTTTGAGCGGTTGCGAAAATGTCAATTTAAAATGAATCCTCTTAAATGTGCATTCGGCGTCACGTCCGGGAAGGTTTCTAGGATTCATGTGTGAGACATAGAGGCATTGAGATCGATCAGCCAAGCTCAAAGCGATCCAAGAAATGCCACCACCCAAAATCTGAAGGAGCTGGAGGGCCTCCAAGGCGCCTTGCTTATATACGACATTCATTTCTAATCTTGCCGGAAGATGTCATCCTTTTGTCATCTCATGAGAAGGGTTCCCCATTTGAATGGGATGAATCATGTCAAAATGGCTTTCCAAAGTATAAAAAATTATTGTCTTCTCCTCCAGTGCTGGGGGCACCAATTAAGGGAAGCCACTATCCTTTATATTGCCGCACAAGAACGATCTTTGGGGGCAATGTGTCCCAAGAATGAAGAGGTAAGAAACTGCGCTGTATTACCTAAGTAGAACCTTGGTGGAGCAGAAAGAATTACTCTCCTATTGAGAAAGTTTGTCTTGCTGGTTTTCGCCATCCAAAAGTTGAGACACTACATGCAGGCTCATACAGTTCATTTGTTTCAAAAGCAGACCCAATCAAATACATATTGTTAAGACCAGTACTCGCGGGTCGA
>PYUH01000018.1:381589-427536 GCA_016808085.1 Suaeda aralocaspica | reverse complement strand
ACGTTGACATTCTCCCTTAGATCTGTTACATTCAGCTTTGCCCACCATCCACCTGCCTTGAAAATACGGGTTGTCAAATCACCCAATTAGAGAATGACTTGGAGCAAATAAGCGCGATTTGACTACCTTTGTAAAGCAAGAGATGCCAATATTCCAGGGCCTCCAATATGTCGCGTCACGATGCGATGAGCAGCGCCGAAGCACACCGGGGACTGCTGACAAAAAAACCAAAGTGCCTACCAAACCCGATGAGGCATGTAAGGCTCCACGTGGAAAGTCCTACTCACTCTTAGAACAAGGCAACTAGAGCGCATAGACATAAGATAGCCAAGTAAGTTTTGGAATCTCTAAGGTACCGTTTGTCATGTAAAAACTTCATGGCGATTCCTATTAAGCATGGTGCAACCAATATTTATGGTGCGGCCCCTCATGTATGAGCTCACATGCCGCATCCCTATGAAATATTTGACCCTTGAGTCCCTGAAAATGCCACCATCGGAGGACCTGGGGGAGTAGGGTCAAGTTCAATGATGAGTTTTTGAAAGTAGAATGCCAACCATCCATACAATAGGGAGCGAGGGAAAGATAAAAGTACAGGTGAGAAGGGGATTTAGAGTTGGCGATATGGTTAAGTCCACGATATATGCTGGCGCACACTGGTGCAGCTAAACTAAAAGTTGACACCTCGCGCCATCAGGGATAGGCTGGTCTCAAATGTACTCGGTCTGATGACTCTATTTTGGACTAGGAAGGGCAAACACACACACCGCCATGACAAAGAAGGCCGCAACATAAGTAACCTCCCTCCAGGTCGCCAGTAGTAACTCCAAGTAAATCAAACATGTCGCATTCTTCTTGTGGTCCATACGATGACCCAGTTGTTGACAATTAATGTTACCACTTGGATCTGAGAAGTCATAGGACCGCGACTGTCGACATACTCTTCGTCTATTAGGTGGCTTGTAAACTCTTGGTTTTCTGAACCAAAAATCAATCCATTGCTTCGCGCGTTCCCCTCCGTGAGTTGTCCCGTTTGGCAATATGATGGTAGGCCATGCAAGGAAGCACAAGCCTGGTCTAAAAGAGTTCTACTCTATCCTTTAAGTAAGAGTAGCTGATATCAGGAACGGTCTCATCATATAATCCCCCACAAGAGGCAATCCCCAAGCTTGTGAAGATCCCAAAGTGAGATGGACCCTTCTCAGTGATGGTATGCGCAAATGTAGTGGGGTTGGCACCAACTTTCACCAAAAAGCCCGGAAGATACTAGAATCTCTAGCTAAGAGTAAGGCGAGGCACTAACAGCTGAGCGAATGGACATGAATCAAGGATATCTCTGGAAATGAGAGGCACATTCAGTCCATTCCCAATACCCTTCAATGAAAATTGCTCGCCTGGAACCTTAAGACTACTAGATGACCCCCATTGTGTCAAACCAGAAAAAATTATTCGACCGCCCAAGTAAGGAATTGAGTGATGGGTTCATTGTAGTCTCTGAGGGTGCTAGAGAGAGATGGTGCGAGTAGATGAACAGGTTATGTTCGCTTGAACACTGGGTTCGACATGTTCACTCAAAAAATTCTTTTGCTGAATGATTATGACATTGACACCTTTGGGCGACGAAGTGAATTCTCAATGGCACAAATAGGTGCCCATTGAAGCACATCATCCACATGATTGACTACAGAAAGGAAGTGGTGCTACCACTCCTTGAATTGATCCTTCTTTTGAACTCCTCAAAAAGTACCATCCTAAAAAAAAAAAAAAAAAAAAAAAAAAAGAAAGAAATGGAAGTTAAATGACGACACAAGGATATGCGGTGGAATAGAATGTGTTAAAAAAAAATATAATATATATTAATATATATAGAAGTTATGTTGGTCCAGGGTTGCTGACAATTCTTCGGCTCTTCAAAGGATCAACCATCATCAGAATGTCAGACACACTGGCGTAGCCTAGTTGGGTTGACACCCTTGACAAATGTTCACTGTCACTAATGGTTTTTGTCACGACGACAATCGTTGATCACCCTCCAATTCTTCAAAGTACAATCATCATTAGAATGTCAGACACACTGGCGTAGCTAGTTGGGTCCGACATCCCTGACAACACATCATGATAACTCTCACTATGGTGAATCTGAACTGGCAAAGCTAACATACAATGCTTGTTAACTTCACTCTCTATTTCAGGGATTAACTCTGGCCTGAACCTTCGCTGAGGTTGTTTCTTTGGGCTGACACCTTTCTTTATTGCCAAGCGATGTACCGCAACTTTTGGGTTGAGTCCTGGCATTTCTTTGTAACTCCAAGCGAAGACATCTTTATAATCGGAGAACAGATTATAGTATTCTTGCTCCTCTTCTTGAGAGAGATGAGCACTAACATACACTGGTCGAGGATCTTCAGAACTCCCTAAGTTTAGCTCTTTCAAATTATCCACCGTGGCTTGCCCACCATCTTCCAATGTTTTGGGAGCTTCATCAGTTTCAACTTCTTCCTCTAAGTTAGAGAATTCTCGCACTGTAACGTGATGCGATGTAACAATTTGTTCTAACTCCTCACATGGTTCATCTTGCTTAAAGATGATAACCATCCGACCCTTGGCCTTTAGAGGCTGTCGTTTGGTGATCTCAACCTCTTGCTTTCGTATCATCCTAGATGGAACGACACTCCTGACATCATACCTTCCTTTAACACGAGTTTTCTTGGAGTCATCTTCCTTAGCTTCATTAGCTTTACTCTTCAAACGACTAAAGACCGACTGCCGCGACGACTTTTGAATCTTAGGTGTTGCACCAATCCTGTTAAAGACAGATGGCTTATCCCTTATGTATAAAGCTTTTGGAGATAAGATTTGATCATCGTTCTTTGCAACATCTTCGCGTCTGCCTAGCCTGTCAAATACAGAGGGGCGTGATTTGGGTCTTGATGGATCTACCGTATTAGATATAGAACCACGTGGTGGCATGTCATCGTCTTCACCCCTACCTTCATCCAATTCTGATGCTGTAATGTATTGCATGGAAGAAGTATTTGCCCTATGCCCGACAGTGATCTTGATAGGCTCGGACGATTCAAAACCGAGACCTGCCCTTGGCACATTTACTTTAACGCCATACTGCTGAAGCATCTTTTGCGTACCATTGAGTCCGTTTGCCTTAACTTCAACAACTTTTCCCATCGGCGTGGGATTTTCAAAGTCATACCCAGCTTTTGCCAATAGCTTATATGCTTTTGGGTCGAACTTGTCTTTATTGAGACCTTGGTTTTTGGAACTTTCGACCCACTTGAAAGTCATTGGCTTTTGACTTTGACTATCTTTAGACAATGGTAATACAACATCTTTGTCCTTTAATTCCTTAACCAAAGTTGTAGCCTTTTGATTTTGGCTATGCTTAACTTGAGCATCTTGACACAACACAAATGGTGATTCGCCTTCCTTGCGGCGCGACTTGGGTACGTAACGGAGAACTGGAGTTGTCTCTGTCTTCTTTGGAAGAAAGCTTTCAACTTTTTCTTTGGCCTTCTTTTCCGGAAGAATTTGCTGTTCAACAGGAGTTGACTTAGTGACTTTCACTAGTGTTGGAGCCTCAACCTTTGTTTTGTTTTCCTTTTTGCCCGTCGAAGCAATTTGAGATGGCAATATTTCAGACGAAGTTCCCTCATCATTCTCAAAGAACTTGGCATCCGCAAAGTAAGACTCTGCTCTAGTGAAGGGCTTGACATCTCCATTAATTTTCCTTACTCCTCCACGATAGTATTTTAAACACTGATGGAGGGTAGATGCAACCACACCATTTTCGTGCAGCCATGGGCGTCCAAGCAGCATTTTGTAAGAAGTTTTAGCATCAATCACATGAAAAAGAGTAGGTGTTGTCAAGTCACCCATGGTGAGATCGACACGAATTATGCCAATTGCACGCTGACTCTCCAAATTAAATCCTTGAATCACAATTCGACTTTGGGATAGTTCTGCTACTGTGATCCCTAATTCATTCATTGTGGACTTAGGCATGATGTTTACAGCTGACCCACCATCTACTAGAATACGACCGACCTTTTGACCCCGAACGAATCCTGTCATAAATAACGGACGGTTGTGGGGTTTAGATCCCATGAGCAAGTCATCATCAGTAAAGACTATGGCGCTATTACATGACGCACATTTGTCAGGATTTTCTTTGACTTCACCAACATCTTCCGCCCTGTCGGCATACAGCTCTGGCTGCTGAAGTGCCAAAGCCAATTGTTTACACATTTCTCTTGGCAAACGAAATATTTCCCTCCATCCCATGCGCGTGGGGAGAGCATCAAGGATAGCCGATATCTTTGGATCCGTCGACGACCCCGAATGTTGAAGGGTTAATTTAAGTGACACCTCATGCTCATTAACTTGTTCATCCTTCTTTTCTTCTTCTTCTTCATCATTTTCATGTTCCTTAACTTCAACTGAGACTGTGTTGACAGTCACAACATTCAAGTACTCTTTGGGAAAGAATTCTTCTAAAGTTATAGGAGTAACAATTTCTTGTTTAAGCACTTCATCTTGCATCATTTTATGTTTTGTGACCCTTTTTAGTCCCCTCTTTGAACGCTTAGCAGTTTTATTTCTTTGTTGTCCTCTAGTTTGGTAAGGGGGTTGCAACTCTGAAGTCATTTGCTTCCTAGTACACCTCCTTGTCACTAGGGTCCATCCTTCGTCATTGTCATCGTCGTTTGACACATACTTTTCAACATGTGTCTCCGTTTTACATTGAACATGGAATGGTCGGATTTGCAGCAAAACAGGCTCCAGAGACCCAAACTGTATTAATTCCAACTGAAGAGAAGGCTCATCAGTCACTACTGCAGCATGGTTAGTCCCTACAGCTTCATCGAGATCAAGCACAATCTTCCCTTCTTGAGCAAGACGCATGATCCTCTCCTTCAATGTAACACACTTTTCAATAGGGTGACTCACCAACCTGTGATATTGACAGTAGTTTGGATCCGATGTTTTATTTATTTCCTCAGGCCGCTTAGATTCAGGCAACTCAATTATCTTCTTTTCCAGTAACTCATCCAGCATTCCAGACAAATCTGAGTCGGGGAACGGATACTTCTTTGCTTGTAACTCTTTCAAGGTTGGCTTATCGCCTCTGTAAACTCTTGGGTAAGAAGTCTTCTTCTCCTCCTTAGCCTTTCCTGAGATTTTGATAGGAGAAGAAGCGGTAGTGATCACCATTGACTCTTTTGCAGAGCTTTTGGAAGGTTTATCACCCTTTCTGAACTCTTTCTTTTCCTTCGTCTCAGATTTTTCTTTACTTTTATTTTTGCTAGCAATGGTAAGCTCCATGTCATGGGCCCGTGTTGCTAACTCCTGGAATGTCTTTGGCATTATTCCACGAAGAATGTACCGCAAATCCCAATCCATTCCATTAATACACATCTCTACAGCAGAAGTTTCAGTCAGTCTGTCCTTGCATTCAAGACTTAGAGCGCGCCATCGACTAATGTAGTCAACGACCGGTTCATCCTTCCACTGTGTAGTGTCAGTCAACTCAACCATGCTGACAACACGCCTGGTACTATAAAACCGATTCAAGAATTCTCCCTCCATTTGCTCCCAACTATCAATTGATTGGGGGGAAAGATCAGTATACCAATCAAAGGCAATACCTTTGAGAGAACGAACGAATTGTTTGACCAACAAGTCATTGATAGTACCAGCGTTGTTACACGTCTCAACGAAGTGTGCGACATGTTGCTTAGGGTTGCCCTTACCATCAAATTGATTGAACTTCGGTGGTTGATAACCGGCTGGCATGCGCAACTTATCAATCCTCTTGGTATAAGGCTTCACGTAACGATGATCCTCCTTTCCACTGACACTTGTTTGATTCTTGATTGCTTCAGCTATCATTTCTTTAATTTGTCGAGCAGTAACTAAAGCATTCTTGGGATCACCAGCTTTGTCCCTCTCATTGTCTGAATTATCCTCAGATTCAGAGTCGTCCTCGTCACTTTCAGACGATTCAACAATTTGCTTCCCAATCTTCTTTGTCAGTTTAGCAATTTGCTCGTTTTGCTTCTTAATTTCAGCATCTTTTTCCTCTCCATCTCTTATCAACTTGCTAATGAGAGCATTCATGTCGGCAAGTTGTTCCTCCATAGTTTTGTTTTCATGAATCACCATGACAGAGGCAGTGTCCAGCTGTGATGATTCACCTGATTCCTTGAGCACAAAAGGCCTGAAAGGAGATGATAGAGGAGAACTACTATCAGTTTCAGATTCAACCACAATGTTTGGACTATAAAGGGGGCTAGTGTGAACGACTAAGTCTTCTTCCTTCTCAACATCAATTTGTCTTGACGACTTGAAAGAAGTCAATGACAATCGTTTGTGTCCAGCAATGGAACTTGAACTTGTATGTTCAGTGATAGAGTTTGAACCAAAGACAGGAGACTCACACGCCCTATAAGATGTGTTAAGTGCCTCCAAAGCAGCCTCAACAACGCTATTATTGCGTACTTTGGTAGGTACCGCAGCTGCACGCAGTCTTGCTGCAGCAGACGTGACTGCAGCTCTTTTCATTCCCCTGGTGAATATGCCATTGTCAGGATTTCCAATGACTTCACCGAGGCTTGCTGATTGTCGTCGAGTATTGACAGACTTCTTTCTCTCAGCAGACTTTGAAATGCTCTTGTTGGAAGACATTTCTTAATAATTTTTTTTAAGTGTTTGCAGAACAGAGATGAGAAGCAGAGATGGTCCCACCGAGCGTGCCAGAAATTTGTTGCTACTAAATTTCAAGTCAAAGTCAACGACAAGTAATTAAGTAAACAAATAATATTTTATTAATAATTTGAATGTAGGTACAATCTCTGTAAACAGTTTATAAAAAATAAACTAAGCCTTCTGATTCTGTTCCACTGCTAGGATGACACTTGTCGACGTCAATCAAATTTGACAGTTGCTGACGTCAACCAAATTTGAGTGAGGGTTGACCAGCTTCAATGTCACTTTGAATGTATTTGAGTATCCCCGAACAATCGGCACAATTTTGTAGTGCTTGTTGATTGCTGACAGAGAGAGTTTGTAAATTTTTTTGGAGTGTCTTCGATTGACCTTTTTTTTCCCAATGAATTTCTCTCCTCCTTTTCTTTTGAGGTGATGATGGGTATTTATAGGAGATTTTGACCTCCATCTTGGACCCGGAGATGTGGGCTTGGATTCTTTTGGATGACTTGGAAGTCTTGTAATCTTTTTAGCCCAATAGATATTTTAGTTGGACTAACAATATAATCGGCCCAATAATGTTATTATGACCCAAACTATTTAATTAATTTGGATATTTAATTTAAAGGGCTAAATGAATTAAATTGAGCAAATATTTATTTTATTTAACTCAAATAATTAATTTATTTTAATTTTGACACTTTAACAAATTTTCGGTGTCTACAGTGGGCTTCAAGCCTTCAACAATATCCGACTTAAAATATACCTCAAAGGTTCACAAAAATGATCATCACATAATTTTTAACTTTCATTCAAACTAACGAAAGTTCTCATGAGAATCTAGAAAAACTCAACCATAGCTCGACACCTTCCTAAGTTGGTTTTACTTGTTCAGTTTTAAATTGAACTGCAGTTAATCTGCCTAAATTAAATGATTCGTGACTGAGCTAAATTGTTCCTAAACTAAATATTAACAACAATTTGTTTCTACATATTCCTAAATCCTTAAACACATTCATGGTTTTTACCTCTTAGTATGAAGAATACTCTAGTTGGTGGATGTAATTATTGGAACTATTTTTGTTTTTTATGCAATTGATTAAGATAAGATCCTAAATGTTGGGTGATGGAAGCTTCTACTTTAATTTGCTTATCCTAAACAATAGTCTACGATATCGAATTAATTTGATAATAAATACGAAGTAACTTATTATTAAAACATGAGTACGTGACGATAAATTAAAGGTGCCTCGCGAATTTTAATGTTGGTTACTTGGTTAGGCAATAATAGACAGTAATTAGTTTTCAATGATTAGGGCAGTTTTGGAGTTATATATTGTAAGTACTGTAGTGTCCACGCTCGTCAAAGCTTTGGAACAACTTGCTCCAATTCCTTTTCCCTTTCAATGAAATTATTGAAACTGGCTTCATTTTCTTAATTATTGTCATAGTCAAGGACAGCTGGGTTTCCCTTGTTGATTGTATTCCCTACTTCGGTGGATTTCTTATCTATCACATTTGCGAATGGTGAATGGCATGTACTTTGGACTTTTGTCCAAGATGATTCTTGTTGGAACTTATATGATTTAAAATTAATCATAGAGTAGAAGTTTTTGAAAGTTGGTGAAACATAATTCTAGAACTAGTGAACCTATTTCGTCATATTGGATATTGTATTAAGAGAGATATAGCTTAAATGGTTAAAACTTTCCTCCCGATTTTAGGAGATTATGGGATCGATTCCCCACCTTTGTGACTCTCTAGCACCCAAGAAAAAAACATTGGAGATTGTATTACTCGTGTACAATTTACATTGCCCGACACTGACACTTAAGACGGGGAGGAAAGTGATCGAAACTGTTATTGACCAATAACTCAATGGATTCAACCGAAATAAACCTGAACTGTAAATGACTCAAAGTGAAATTAACTTGTACAAAACATAAAAAAGGACGAACCAAACTGATTGAACTGAGGGCCTGTTTACTTCAGCTTAAAATCAGTTCAGTTCAATTCAATTCAGCTCTTCTTTTATTTTGCTAATCACTAATCCTTAATAAAAATTTTCAGTTCAGTTCCAATCAGTTTAGTTCAGCTGAAGTAAACAGGCCATGAAAATTAAGCAACATGTGTGATCTTTTGACCTAATCCAACCTGAATTGAACTGCTATGACCCAAAATTTAATCTTATGTAAAAATAAATTTTATTTTACCGTGTTATATTTGTAACTTAGTATTTTTCTTTTAAAGTTAATTAATTCGACACATTATATTGTATATTGGAATAAATGTAAACTTAAACGTCGAAACTTTCAAATATATTAATTAAATAGTTATTTGTATGTGTCATCTACACCAAAATCAATAGGAAAAATGGTTAAATTTATAGCACCAAGACATAGTATTCGACCTAAAATATATCTTAACAATTTATCATAATGATATTTATTACATAATTTTCAACTTTCATTCAAATAGACAAAATTGAAATCTCCACAAGAATCCAAATTAAAATAACCCGACCATAAAAAGTCTATGACATCTTTCAAAGTAACTTTTACTTGACCCGTTTTAGATTGAACTGGAGTTGATCTGACTATAATGGTTCGAACCTAAATTGAACTGTCCCCAAACTAATAGTAAATTGTTTTGACTTGCTCCTGAAATGACCTGAAGTGAATTGGATTGAACCAAAGGGACAAAATGACCGAAATTAACTGAACCGAAATGTCTCGAATCTAATTGAGTCAACCCTAAACTGCACCGCCAACCCGAATTGACACCCATATATATATATATATATATATATATATATATATATATATATATAGAGAGAGAGAGAGAGAGAGAGAGAGAGAGAGAGAGAGAGAGAGGATCAGCTAAAAACCGTGAAAACCACAAAAAGGGGTACATATAAGATTTAAAGCGGTACATATTAAGATTAAAATGGTATAGGTACATTTACAACAATTTTTTTATTATTTATGAAAATGTCATCAATGAAGTACATGTACCCTTTATACCTCTATTGTACCCTTTTTGTAGTTTTCACGGTGAAAACAATTTTCACATGATCCTCTTTCTATATATATAGTAAGGATCCACTAAAACCTTAAGTTTGCTAAAAACCGTGAAAACCACAAAAAAAGGGTACATATAAGATTTAAAGCGGTACATATTAAGATTAAAATGGTATAGGTACATTTACAACAATTTTTTTATTATTTATGAAAATGTCATCAATGAAGTACATGTACCCTTTATACCTCTATTGTACCCTTTTTGTAGTTTTCACGGTGAAAACAATTTTCACATGATCCTCTTTCTATATATATAGTAAGGATCCACTAAAACCTTAAGTTTGCTAAAAACCGTGAAAACCACAAAAAAAGGGTACATATAAGATTTAAAGCGGTACATATTAAGATTAAAATGGTATAGGTACATTTACAACAATTTTTTTATTATTTATGAAAATGTCATCAATGAAGTACATGTACCCTTTATACCTCTATTGTACCCTTTTTGTAGTTTTCACGGTGAAAACAATTTTCACATGATCCTCTTTCTATATATATAGTAAGGATCCACTAAAACCTTAAGTTTGCTAAAAACCGTGAAAACCACAAAAAAAGGGTACATATAAGATTTAAAGCGGTACATATTAAGATTAAAATGGTATAGGTACATTTACAACAATTTTTTTATTATTTATGAAAATGTCATCAATGAAGTACATGTACCCTTTATACCTCTATTGTACCCTTTTTTTGTGGTTTTTACGGTGAAAACAGTTTTCACATAATACTCTTTCTATATATATATCACATGATCCTCTTTCTATATATATATATATATATATATATATATATATATATATATATAACACTTACTTTAATTTGTGCAATAGAACCCATAATAGGTGGCCTAGTTCCAACGCCATTGACTTTGATAATTTAATGTATTTTTGGGTGGCTACTTCCTAAAACTTTCTAATTTTTATACCCCTTGAATTTACTGTTAGATTAGGTCGTGGTGATGGAAGAGCCAACTCAAAAAAGAAAACAAGAACAATGGGAGCAATAGGTGATGGTGCAATCAAAAATATTGAGTAGTCTCTATTTGAGCAGCTGGATAAGTGGTAGTGGTAAACTGGTAATAGTAGTAGTAAGGCTAAAAGGTTTTTGTATGGCATAAAAGCCAAAATTCTTAATGGCCGTATTCCATTAGTGGGCTCTCACCGCTTTGTCTCAACTCTTTCTATTTCTTTTCATTTTATTATTGTAGTCTAGTAAGTCCATAAAACGAATACATGTCAATATGCATGGCAAAAATATAGACTGGAAGTGGGTGAGTTGGGGGGTAGGGAGTACGTCTTGAAAGTTGGGACCTAGCAACTTTGTTTTTTTACATGCTCTGTAAATCTCTGTAATTATAAAAGTAAGGTGGTTTCCAATATTTAGGGTATGTAAATACTATTTTTTTTGGCGTTTCACTCGATTTGCCCTTTTGTTAATTTGGATTTGATGATCAGTTTTAGGTAGTTAGATTCTACTTTCCTCCAGAATATTGTTGTAGGTAGGGTGGAACCGGTTGGACTGGAAAACCGCATTCCTCGGTTTTCTTGGACCGGGGACCGGACCTGAAAATTTCCAGTTTGGACCGGACTGAACCTGAATTTTCCGGTCCGGATCTGTTTTGGACCGGTTGGACTTGAATTTCTAGTTTTTTTTTTTTTCAGTTTTTTCCTTCTTCTTATATATATTCTAATTAGAACATAAAATATAATGATATATAAAACATAAATAAATTTAATATATTAACTAAAAAAACCTTTATACATAGTAAACTTTTACATTAATTAACTGAATTTTTTTGTTTTTTTTCAAGAAAACCAATCCGGACCTGATTTTTCCGGTCTTGGGCCAGACCGGACCGGAAATCCAAAATCTTTAATTTTCTCGGACCGAAGACTGGACTGGAATTCCCGGTCCGATCCGGCCCGGTCTAAATTCCGATCTGAACCGGTCCGAATTCCGGTCCAAACCGGATTATGCACATCCCTAGTTGTAGGTGATTGAATACGAGTGTTCTCTACTAAGTGTAGTCTCAATTACCACTACACCTTACAAATAATCAAGTGGTACAAATCTTTAAATATTGTGATATGATATAATTTTGTTGTAATGTAACATAATTCTAAATTAGGCAATTTCTAGTTTTTTACTCCATACATGTATTGAATGGTTGTAAATTATGAATTTAAGAGCATTTTATAGTAACATTTTATATCATATGCATTTTGATGATACACATTAGGTAAACCAATAAAATTGTAACGATAACTTGATTTTTATGGTCTGATCTATTTATATCATAGATTTTGATATAAATTTTGTAAACTTTGACTTGAAATTTGCAAATTTAGAAATGTGACATGGTTTATAAACGTGAGTATAGTCGGACTCTACGAGTCCGTTTGCTAGGGTGTAAAACGTTTTCAGATGAAAATAGTTTTCCATGAAAAATCTTTTACATTGGAAAACTCATTTTCAAAAAGAATTTCCATTGTTTGGTTGAATGTAAAATGATTTTACATTTTAAACATTTTTCATTGTTTGGTAATTGGTTGGATAAAAAATCAAGTATTTCAATTGTAAGCAAAAGTGTTTTCCTTCCAAGTGTGATGGAAAATGTTTTCCTCACAAATTTTTGGGAAAATGTTTTTAACATGGTGGAAAATCATTTTTCATCCCAAGTTTTACATTTTAAAACCAAATGATATATAATAAAAAAAACTGTTTTCGAATAAAACGTTTTACGTCCTACCAAACTTAGCCGTAGTTATATATTTTAGACATCGGCTTAGGTGTCCCTTCCCGACATGACATGCCCGTGCGGCTTTTCCTGAGTGGCCTAACTCTTTGGATTTTGGTGCAATGCATGCTAATTGCAAGCTGTCTTTTTTCATTTTCCTTTCTTTCTTCCTATACCCTCCTGTGCTTGTTTGTTTCTTTTTGTGAATTTAGTACAAGTTACAACACATAGTGCCTCTCTTTATGTGCATGTAACATACGGAGTATGCATTTTTGATTTTTGTGTGGTTATGGTATATACCACTACAAGCTGTAAATCTATATAGAATTGACAATTTGGGTCAATAATGTCATATTTAAGCTAATCATTTGTTTGATTTAAGCGAATTAAAGATGTATTAATAATTGAAACAAACTCAACTGGAATTGAATTGAATTAAGATTGACCAGACCAAACTGAAAATGAATTGAAATGGCTAAAAACTAAATATTACTAAAATAAATTGAATTTGTATTATTTAACTAAAACTGAACTGAACCAAAAAATTTACTCAATATGTCATAACCTTAAGTTGAGTACTTGACGCAAATTTGATTGCAAATTATGTTTCCTACCTTAACTTTTGTAAATAGGTTAACTAAGGGTTTGTTCTCAATAAGTTCCAATACGTAGTAAAATAAAATATTATAGTTTTAATTCATTTTAAAACCTCCAATAAATTATAATCCTTTTAATTTCAACTCCTAAAAGTGAAAATTTGCTTTAATGCATTGACAAAGCATGGAAGGTAAAAGTACCAGTCAGTAACTAGAAGCTAATGATGAGTCGATGATGCAATTAGCCGTTACAATTTATTCTCTCTGTTTCAATTTATACTTTACGTTTTAATTTTAGGGACTATTCGTAAATCATACTTTAACCGTTGCTAGTGGTATTGATGTAAGTAAAAACTTATTCATATGAGGTTTTGTTTAATTTGTCTTGATTTATCCTACTCGAAGATCAAGTTTTTATAATTTTTACAAATACAAAATTAAAGATATAACTATTATAAAATTTGTATTAGCAAACATGTATAAATAAAACGTAAATAATAAAATAAAACGGAGGATGTACAACTTTGCAAGGTTACAAAAGCCAATCATTCAAGTGATTCAACCAAGCATATCTAAATTCAAGTAATCAAGTTTTTGCATATGCAAATGCAACTATCCTTAGGCCAGTATACCTACTCCCTAGCATAGTAGCATATGTATATATATTATGTCTCTTCTCTTGCTATACCTCAAAAGAAATCAATTGGCTAACTCACAATATTCTTAATTAAAACATTACATTAAAAGCATTTCCCTTAGAAATTAAAATTACATACCATCTATGACTATGGCTTACTCTAAAGTATTGTTTGTGTTATTAGCAATATGGTTGCAAGCATGGTATTCCATAGCTGCCCAACCGTTACTACTCCCACTAACTCACTCCCTCTCTAAAAACCAAAACACTAAATTTGGACACCATCTCTTAAAATCTACGGCCACCATATCGGCCGCTCGACACCGCCGCCACACCAAGAAAGAACGTGGCGGCAAACACCAGGTGTCGCTCCCTCTTTCACCGGGGAGCGACTACACCTTGAACTTCAGCCTGAACTCACAAACACTTTCAGTATATATGGACACCGGAAGTGATATGGTTTGGTTCCCCTGTTCTCCCTTTGAATGCATGCTCTGCGAAGGCAAATACCCGTTTCCATATCCGTACCCATATCTCAACGTATCCAAATCGTCCCTCTTATCCTGCAAGTCCCACGCTTGCTCCGCTGCTCATTCATCACTTCCATCCTCGGACCTCTGTGCCATTGCACGGTGTCCTCTGGACGAGCTCGAAACATCAGATTGTTCCGGTTTCGGCTGTCCTCCTTTCTACTACGCCTACGGAGATGGGAGCTTGATTGCTCAGTTACATATGGAGAACATGCTCATCCCCTCGGCCTCGAGTAGTAAGCCATTAAAACTAGAAAATTTTACATTTGGATGTGCTAACTCGGCCTTGGGGGAGCCCGTAGGCGTAGCCGGGTTCGGAAGAGGCTCCCTGTCGCTTCCAGCACAGTTAGCTCCTGAATTGGGAAACCAATTCTCTTATTGTTTAGTTTCTCATTCGTTTGACTCCACGAAACTCCGACATCCTAGTCCTCTTATTCTAGGAAAGGAGTTGCAGGTTGATGGAGATGAAGTTGCTAAATTTGTATACACTCCTATGTTAGAGAACCCCAAACATCCTTATTTCTATTCAGTTGGATTAGAAGGGATATCCGTTGGAAGACGGCTGATACCTGCGCCCGAAAAGTTAAAAATAATCGACAGGCGAGGGAATGGTGGCGTTGTGGTGGATAGTGGAACGACATACACTATGTTACCAACGAAACTGTACATCTCTGTTGCGGCTGAGTTGGATAGACAAGTGGGGAGGGTGTTCAAGCGTGCTACTGAGACCGAGTCTAGGACTGGGATGAATCCGTGTTTCTATTTACATTCTCAACAAAATAGCACTACCAGTAGTTTCCATCATAGCAAAGGAAAGTTTGAGTTGAGTAGTTTGGTGCCTAGTTTGGTATTGCATTTTGGAAGGAATTCTAGTGTTGTGCTCCCTAGAAGGAATTTCTTGTACGACTTTGTTGACGACGGAATGAAGAAGAAGGAGGTGAAGGTGGCTTGTTTCATGATGATGGACGGTGGGGATGAAAGTGATGGGCCTGCAGCTACACTAGGGAACTACCAACAACAAGGTTTTCATGTGGTCTACGACTTGTCAAGAAGACGTGTGGGGTTCGCCCGTAGAGAGTGCGCAACAATGTGGAATAATCTTAACAACTCTTAACCATAGCGAGACCAGGTCAAAATTACAATTTTTGAATATTTTATCTTTTATTAAAAAAAATATATATATTCAAGAGTGCTCCTAAAAAATATAAAAGGAGTAATATGTCAAAATATGCATTCGGTTGGTCAAAATTTGATAAGTTTAACTAATTGAGAATAAGTGGCATAGGAGTGGTACTATTAGAGTGGAGAATTTTAACTCTTGTGGGCGTGAGTATCAATGACCTCATACACAGCTTTATTAAGGGGTTGACTTGTATGGGTTGAGTCAACATGACTAGGAGTAAATTGTCCCCTGCACGTTAGCTATTCGTCAAGTGTGACGGGCTTGATATCATCGACTATTCGACTCAAACCCAACACCTGTTGGTAATAGTTCAGCACCTGCTATTGGGTTAGCTTGTACAGTAGATAGTGCTTTTTCATGCATTTGTTAGGCCGTAATTAAATTATCAGTTCTATATTCATCTTTTCTTTTTTCTTTTTTGGTTGTTGTAATATTTTCAAGGGAATGTACTTAACTGTGTAGATAATAAACTAGTTTATTTTGTTCGATTATTTCATCATGTACCTCTGAGCTATTGTAAAATGAATCAATTGTCGTTATTGTTTTAAAAATGCACCAGATATCCCTAAACAATGTAAAAAGTATACGATATACTTTTATTGTACAACGGCGTCAAAGCATCATTAACTATTTCATCATCCTCCTCCCCATCTTCTCCTTCAATCCAAAAATACCATTAATTCACCTTCTCATTCAATTAAAAAAATAAAAAACATAAATTCACTTTCTTCTCTTTCAATTTCACTCTTTAATTAAACCTCCATTGCAAAATCAATCAAATCATATCAAATCTTGATACTTTAAAAATTGCTTAAATTCATGAAAACCCCTTCTTCTTCACAGAAGTCCCAACAATCTCGATCGACCATAACAATAGCGCCACTTTTGTCATCATTTCTGCAAATACTATTGACCACTACTTCATCTTCTTTCCTGACCATCTTCCATTCACAATCCCCATTTAATTTGATATTGCTGGAAATGCAATTTGTCTCCTTCAACCTCTTGTTCCTTGTGTTGATTATGGGTTTCGATTTTTTGGGTTTTAATTTGAATGGTTTTGTTAGTTAAAGTTTTGTTTTTAAAAAACTTTGATGACTAAATTCATATTTCTTTTATTTTTATTTTTAGCAAATTTTAATTAAATTATGGGTAATAATTTAAAAAAAAAAAAGCTTTTGTTTTCAACTTACCATGCTTTTATTGGTATATAAAAGGTTTGATTTTTGGTTAGAGGATCTGAATAATTTGGGTTTTTATTAAATTAACTTATCATCCCTAAAGTTAATTAAAGGAGAAGAAGGTGAGTTAAGGGGCTTTCGGATTGAAGAATAGTAGGTGGAATGGAAGGAGAAAAAGAGGAATAAAGAGGAAGATTCAAGAAAGAAGAAAGAATTAATGGTTGTTTAATGCCGTTGCACAGTAAAGACATATTGTGTACTTTTTACATAGTCTAGGAATATCTTGTGCATTTTTAAAACAACGAGGGTATTTGGTACATTTTGCAATAATTCAGGGGTATATGGTAAAATAGCCGTATTTTGTTTTCAAAATTCTGGTTTCAAATAATAAGAGTGCCAAAAAAAAGCACCCATACACAATTTTATAAAAGTATAACCAATTGAATTATCATCCATTCCCATTAGTCCCATGAACTAGTGTATTGTACTTGTATGACATACCAACATTATGATAATGTATTTTATTGAGCAACTTTTTGTAAAATTTGCATCACTCTATTCTTGCAAAAGCACACCTTATGGAGTTATAGAAAAAATAGCGCAAATTTGTGAGAACTATGTCATCCAAAGGATGCATGGACAAGCACTGTCTAGAGGATGGCAAAGTTGTAATTAATTGGAAAAATAGCTTGTGCACATGTGTGAGAGTAATAAATGAGGAAAACTGAAAAAGGGTGGGAGGGAAAGTGAAATTGCTTGAGAGGGAAATCTCCCAGTTAATTAATTTCATCCAAAATATCTTTTATTCCTCCAATTAATTATTTTCGCCTCCAATTAATTATCCAAAATTTCGTCAATTATTTTCACCTGAAATTAATTGAGAAAATTAATTATTCCCTATTATTTATAACTTTTATATTCACAGTTGATATAATCAACCAAATTAGACATCTGTTAAGTATGGATAACTATTCAAAGATTGTATTGGTGTAGAGATTTGTTTATGAGTATATTAGGCTATTGATCCAAAACCTTCTCAATTTTTTACCAAGAAATTTTCTGACAAAGGTGACAACATTGTTGGTGCTATACGAATTATCAAAGGTTGGTGCAACAATGGTAGAATTTGATCTGAATGCTGATGTAGTGGAAGGAGACGTAGGCTTAGATCACTAGTACAAAATTTACATTTTGCTGCGCCTTATTTGCTGCGGTTTTTTGGTGTTTTATAAAAACCGCAGCAAATAAATTGATATTTTTGTTAAGGAGTATTATTTGCTGCGGTTCTTGTGTAACCGCAGCAAATAATTTTTTTTTGCTGCTATTTATTAGAATTTGCTACGGTTGTTAACCGCAGCAAATAGTGCTGTACATTTTTTTTTCTTTTTCCTTTTTTTTTCCCGTTGGGACTGTTTTTTTTTTTTTATTATTTTTTTCTGCCTTTTTCTTTTGTTGTTTTGTCGTTCTTTTTTCATCTTCCTAATTCATTCTCTCAAAAACTCACACTCAAACCAAACCCTAACCAAACTCCCTCTTCCCTCATTCTTCGAATCCCATCTTCTCTCACACTCTTCTCTGAACTCACACTCACACACCTAACTCCCTCTTCCGTCTTTCTTCCGTCTGAACTCACAGTCAGCTTCATCACTCACAGTCAGCTTCATCACAGTTCAGCTTCAACAAGAAACTCACTTCTCACTTCAACTAGCTCTCAGTCTTACTCCTCACTCTTCAACCTCTCAGTTTCTCACTTCCTCACGTACTGAAATTCCTCACTTCCTCTCAAATTCCTTCAACACCTTCGCGAAGATCTTCGTTTTTGTCAGGTAATTAAATTCTCGTCTTTTTGTTTTTGTTAACTGTCGAATATTTTTTAATTTAGGTTCTTCTAACTATTCTGTCAATTTTTAATTCAATTAGGTTATTCTACTTATTCCTCAATTAGGTTTTTGTTAGGTATTTTTTTTCAATTAGGTTAAATGTCGAATTTTTTTTTGTTAACTGTCGAACTATTCTGTGCTTAGAGCTAGTTTTTGAATTTTTGTTAACTGTCGAATTAGGTTATTCTACTTCTAAGATGAATTTTTTTTTGTTAATATTTACTGAATTAGGGTCCTCAATTAGGGTTTTAGCTTCATACATTTTGTTGCTTTAAATTATGTTGCTTTAGAATTGAATTTGTGTTTATGGTTGTTATATTTGATTTGGGGGTTTCTGTTTTGAGGGACTGTGTTTTTGATGTGGTTTTAGCTTCATACATTTTGTTGCTTTAAATTATGTTGCTTTAGAATTGAATTTGTGTTTATGGTTGTTATATTTGATTTGGGGGTTTCTGTTTTGAGGGACTGTGTTTTTGATGTGGTTTTAGCTTCATACATTTTGTTGCTTTAAATTATGTTGCTTTAGAATTGAATTTGTGTTTATGGTTGTTATATTTGATTTGGGGGTTTCTGTTTTGAGGGACTGTGTTTTTGATGTGGTTTTAGCTTCATACATTTTGTTGCTTTAAATTATGTTGCTTTAGAATTGAATTTGTGTTTATGGTTGTTATATTTGATTTGGGGGTTTCTGTTTTGAGGGACTGTGTTTTTGATGTGGTTTTAGCTTCATACATTTTGTTGCTTTAAATTATGTTGCTTTAGAATTGAATTTGTGTTTATGGTTGTTATATTTGATTTGGGGGTTTCTGTTTTGAGGGACTGGGTTTTAGCTTCATACATTTTGTTGCTTTAAATTATGTTGCTTTAGAAAATGTGGTTTTTGATGAATAGAATAGTTTTTGTCCACAGCTCCTGTTTTTGCTTTAAATTACTTCCTCCTGTTTTTGTCCACAGCTCTCTTTCTTCGCCTCATCTCTGCAATTTTATCATTGTTTTTAGTCAGAAATAATTACTTGACATAAAAAAACTCTCAATGTCTTAGTTTTCAAACAGAAGAGTTAAAAAAAAAGGATATGCATAATTCAGGGGTTGATCTTCTGTATGAACTACTAAGTATTTGATATGCATAATTCAGCTGCGCTAGTCATAAAGAAATAATAGAAGAGGGGTGAAACATAAAATTACGTGATGCAAACACAGCCTTCACTGCAGTTGTAGAAGGGCTTAGAATCAGTAGGAGGCTCCTCGATTTTGCGGATCACACAAGTCCATCCACAGAAACAGAAATAATCTTGAAATTATTTCATTTAATCTTGATCTTGAGTTTGAAGTCATTAATGGTTATTTTGAAAAAGATTCATGTAATAAAAATCATCAACAAATTAACACACTTAAGCAACCAATAATCAACGGAACTTATTAAATGTGCAACTTAACTTGTTAATATTTTAAAAATCAATTAGTAGAACACAAATAACGTATTGAATTTTTTTTGTTAGTTAAGACCTTTTTGAACAACGAATTTGTTAAAAAGGCCTTATATATATATTTTTTTTTTTTTTAAATCTTTTATGTATATTTTGTTTAAATAAACAGACCTTGATATTGGAATCCGGTAACTAAAGTCAATATTCCGATGTCTTTGACCATTCTCTGTTGTTCAATTAATTTTAACTTTTTTAAGCTAACTACATTCACCTTATATATCTCTCCTAATTTCCCGTTAATTAATCCCCCAAGCTTTACCTACATTGCTAACGAGGCTTAAAATGCCTTTTGTTAGTACAAAGCTCTTTTAAGAACTTAGCATAACGAGGTACCTGTTTAATAGCATCCAGTAGAGGAATATTGACCTCAACTTTTCTAAATGTATCAAGAATTTCGTTATCAAGAGCCTCTTTCTTAGCTTTAGCAAATCGAGAAGGGAAAGGGGGAACATCTTGAAAACGAAAGGAAACACTATCAGATTTGGTATTAATTGTCTCATGTTTATTTTCACTCTCTTTTGCTACCCTTTTATCTAAATGGTTGTTCTCAACATCAGATTTATTGTTAGGGGTCACTTCTACTTCTTTTTCTACCTCGCGATTTTTTATTTTAGGCGCAACCAACTCTTTTCCACTTCTTAATGTAACCGCCTTAACATTTTCATTTGGATTAGGTGTTGGTTGAGATGGTAATTTACCAGAAAGTTGTGTCTCAAGATTACTTAAAGAAGTACATATTTGACCAATTTGAGTGTCTATGTTTTGTAAATGAGTATTAGTCTTATTTTGGTATTGAACACCTTGATTATGGACTTGGCCTATTTGATTAGCCAATTGTTTATTACTTTCAGTACAAAATGTATGTTTTCTTTCACTTAAGTGGAAGACTGAAAGTAATAAACACCTAAACAAGTTTATCAGAATGTTTAATTTAGTTGAATTGCTAGTCCATACTATATAACATCAACTCAAAATCCAGCTAAGCTGGAGCTCCATTTCAAATACTAATCCATAGTAATACCTCAGGAGTCCATAGTAAGTTCAACCCTTTCTAGTACTATGGAATGGGTGTCGCTCTTAATGACGAAAAAGATGAAAAAGTTGGAATCATTTTCCAAGGGTATAGGATTCCACACCTCCGTTGTTAACATATGAGCGATGAACCAAACAATTTACAAAAAGAAACGGATTTTCACTCCATACTCTATGGTTTCATATTCTCATTCCATCCCATTCCAAGTTTTCGAACCAACATGCTCTTAGTCGCTACTCACAACTCGAATGCTATTGGAAAACAAAACCAACCTCCCAATCTAACAACTGTACATGGATTTTGAAAAAATCCTTATGATCTCTCACTACTACGTAATTTGCTTCTTCAATTATAGTAAGCAATTGCTGAACTGATTGTGGGTAATTAAATGTTTATTAAAGCAAGAACCACATTTTTGAAAGAATTATACACAACCATATATTAAATTTACTATGTTATTGTACTGAATATCTTCAATTGTGTGTTATTAGTTGCACAAGATGTCAAAGGATCGGTCATGGATGTACAATTGCCATGATAAGGCGAAATTTGTAGAAGGGGTGTTTGAGTTTTGTGAGCGTGCAGAAGCATATTCACAAACTCAAAAAACCGGGGGGTTTTACTGTCCATGTTTCAAGTGTGCCAATGATCGTAAGTTTGAAAGTATTGCTGAGGTCAGGCTGCACCTACTTCTTCATGGTTTTCGACCTGATTATTATGTGTGGAGTTATCAAGGTGAGACAGGAGTCCATGACGGTCCTTCGTCGCGTGGTAATCATCAACATGATGATAGTAGTCATCAACATAACAAGGACTATACTCATGCAACCAATGATGATGTCTATAGGAATGATGATTACGAACGCGATGAAGCGGATCATAGAGTCGAAGAGATGGTGGAAGGCCTTGACAATGGACGAGGCTTTGAATCCATTTCAGAGGCCTCTCGAAAGCCTTTGTACCCCGGTTGTACTAAATTGACCATTCTTGTTGCTGTGATGGAATTGTTTAGTGTCAAGTCAGAAAACAATTGGACTGATAGAAGTTTCACAATGTTACTAGAAAAGCTGAGTGGCATGTTTCCGGATGGAAATGAGCTTCCTAAGTCAACTTACTATGCTAAGAAGCTGATGTGTCCATTCGGCTTAGAGTATGAGAGAATACATGCTTGTCCAAATGATTGCATATTGTACCGAAAAGATTATGAGTTGTTGGATAAGTGTCCAAAGTGCAATTTGCCACGTTATGACCGACAAGGGGCACGGGGTAAAGCTGGTCCGCCGTCCAAGGTTTTGTGGTATCTCCCAATAATACCAAGATTCAAGCGGTTGTTTTCAATTACGAAGGATGCTAAGAATCTAAGGTGGCATGCGGAGGGTAGAAGGGTGAAGGGTTTGCTACAACATCCAGCTGATGGTCCGGAATGGAAGACTATCAACAGGAAGTATAAGACATTTGGAGATGACAATCGCAATCTCAGGCTTGGGTTGTGCACTGATGGAATGAACCCTTTCGGTACTCTTAGTTCGAAGCATAGTTCATGGCCGGTAATTTTAACGATCTATAATCTTCCACCTTGGTTGTGCATGAAAAGAAAGTACCTTATGCTATCACTTCTTATTTCTGGTCCAAAGCAACCCGGTAATGACATTGATGTGTATTTGGAGCCCTTAGTTGATGACTTAAGAAAATTATGGGATGAGGGTGTTTTGGTGTATGATTCCCATGCAAAGGAGACTTTCACGTTGCGTGCAATGCTTTTGTGCACTGTCAACGACTTTCCAGCTTATGGTAACTTATCTGGGTACAAGAACAAAGGGATGAAGGCTTGCCCTATTTGCATGGACGATGGTGATTCTACATGGGTGGGTAAGTATGTTGACTGGTGTCATCGAAGATTCCTTCCACCTAACCACCCTTTTCGGAAGAAAAAGAAGCCATTCAATGGGATGGTTGAGGATCGTGTTGCTCGTCGTCCATTAACTGGTTATGAGGTGTATTCACAGGTTAAGGGGGTTCAAACCATTTTTGGGAAACCGAATGTCAACTATTCCGGGTTGTGGAAAAAGGAGTCTATATTTTGGCAGCTTCCATATTGGAGAGATTTACAAGTCAGACATTGTCTCGATGTGATGCACATCGAGAAAAATGTTTGCGATGCCATACTTGCCACCCTTTTCAACATTCCGAACAAGACTAAAGACACTAAAGGAAATCGGGAGTTCTTGAAACAACTTGGAGTTCGACCCGAGCTCTGGCCTCAGCTGAAAGAGAGTAAAAAAAGGAAGAATCAGGAGGAAGATGTACCATCACAGAAAGGAAAGGGGAAGGAAAAGGTGCAACAAAGTTCAAATGAAGAGAAAAAAACCTACTACCTTCCTCCAGCTTGCTACACAATGTCGAAACAGGAGAAGATACACTTCTGCACATCTTTATACAACTTAAAGGTGCCGTCAGGGTATTCTTCTAACATGAGAAGATTTGTGACTTTAGATGGTGAGTTGATGTTATCTAGTATGAAATCACACGACTGTCATGTTATGATGCAAGTGTTTTTACCAATTGCAATCCGTGGGATTTTACCTAAACATGTTAGGTACACCATCACCGAACTATGTTCCTTCTTCAATACAATATGTAGCAAAGCACTAGATCCAACTACGTTAGATACCCTCCAAGCACGTGTAGTTGAAACTCTTTGTAAGTTTGAGATGTATTTCCCGCCTGCATTCTTCGATATAATGGTCCACCTAATTGTACATCTCGTTCGTGAGATTAAGCTTCTAGGTCCCGTGTTCTTGAGATGGTGCTATCCTTATGAAAGACATATGGGGGTCTTAGGTAACAAGGTGGCGAATCCTGCAAGACCAGAATCTAGTATTGTTCAAGGGGTCATCAGTGATGAGGTCGGAAATTTCATAGCAGAATACGTTGCAGGTGCACATCCTATTGGTTTGCCTAAAACACGTCATGAATGGAGGCTTGATGGGAAGGGTACTATTGGGTCAAGAACGAGTTTGGCGAATCTGACAGTCCTCAACCAAGCTCATTTGTATGTGTTACATCATATGGCAGAAGTTCATCCTTTTCTTACTGAACATTGGCAGATCTTAAAGACTCAAAATCCAGGGATATCTGAAAGGGCATTGTCTAATTTGCATAATAAGACATTTATTGAGTGGTTTCACAACCGAGTTGTTGTGGACAATCTGCAGGGTGTGACTGAAATAGTGAAGTGGTTAGCTTATGGTCCTCGGGAAACCATTACAAATTACGAGGGTTATGATATAAATGGGTACTCATTCTGGACCACTTATCAGGATCAAAAGTCCCCATGTGTGCAGAATAGTGGTGTATCCTTGTTGGCATCATCAACCTTTTATGCTAGTGCAAAGGATCAAACTCCGATAGATGCTACGGTAATGTACTACGGCCAAATTGCAGAAATGTGGGAGTTAGAGTATTGTACCTTCAATGTTTGCCTTTTCAAATGCAAATGGGTAGATAATAATCGGCGTTCCGTAAAAAATGATGACCCGTGCGGTTTCACTCTTGTTGACATGACTCGAATGCGTGAGGGTCCTGAGCCTTTCATACTTGCGGGGCAAGCAAAGCAAGTTTTCTACGTAACCGACCCTGCTGACTCAAAATGGTCTATAGTGTTGCCGGGGAAACGTAGTATCCTGGGCATCGGAGATGTTGACGATGAGGAAGAGTATGACGCTTTTGAGGATTCTTCACCTTTTATGTGTCCTAAAACAAGTGTTGCCGAATCGGTTGCTAACGAGTCCAGTTACCTGCGTGAAGACCACGCTGAAGGGATAACTGTTGCTGAAAATTGAATGTACTGAAAATTGTAACACATTTAATTATGATATGCACATTTAAATATGATATACACATGTAAATGTAAGACATTTTAGTATGATATATACATTTCATTATCATCTCCAGGGATTTTGCGTCAATGATTTTGTAGTCGTTTTCAGTGATTTTTAAGTGATTTTATTTTTACTTTGTTCAACGAATGTTGGTATATTGTTATGATATCGGCTACAGATTTCTTTCATGTCCATTATTTGTATTTACATTGATTTGTGTTTGTAGGTTACATTGAAGTCCATGTGCAGTGACGATTCAATACGTACCGGTGATGAGTCAAGTTCTTCGTCCGACCCAAGTTTTGACCATCGCTTAGAGCAAGATCAAGGAGAGCCGGAAGATATAGAGTACGACAAATTCCTTCAGAAGGTAGAGCAGTTCGAGAAAATGGCTGACGAAGCACCACCAATTAATGAAGCCGAAACTGCAGCCCCTACAATTGTGGCTAGTCAGCCACAGCAGACTGCATCTCAGCAGCCTGAGTTCGCACCTGATCAGGCTGTTGTTGAGCAACCTCATTCCACACCGGATCACGCTGCTGGTCAGCACGCATCTTCTGCTGACAGGGGTGTGACGAAGTCCTTGTGCAACAGGAGAGGAAGAGGTCCTTCTAGGGGTGTCAAGTCGACTACACCTATGTATCTCGAGTACAATAATGCTGGCCAACCATGCGGTGAGTGGCGAAAAATGTATGGGAGACATATCGGCATTTGTATGAGAAAGCTATCTATTTTGCTGAAGTGGGAAGACGTGGAGGATGGCTTGAAAGCAGCTATGTGGCAAGATACTGTGGTATGTCGTTGTTATGTGTAGAAGGACTTAATATTTATGGTTTAACTTGCATATTGGCTTAACTTTAATGTAGTATATGCTAAACCTTATGTGTTTTATGTAGAATTTGTTCCATATCGAAGTTGATGAGGCTAAGAGGCAACTTTTTCTCTCGGCCGTTGCGGAAAGATTTAGAGATTTTAAGTCTAAACTTGTGAGTGGGTGGATCACCAAAAAAAGGAAGCGATCAATGAAGGAAGCTAATAAGATGCCATACGAAATTTACCCTCACATATCGAGCAAAGAATGGGAGGCCTTTGTTGCAAAGAAAACAACTCCGGAGCAAGTAGTAAGTATATCACTAACCATCGTACCTGTTGTTACATTAATCCTATGTTTTACTAACCATCATTTGCCTTTTGGTTTGGACAGGAAAAACGCGCTATTGCTTCACAAAGTGCCTTGCAGAAGAAGGCCTATCACCGCATGGGGCAGAAACCTTATGAGCGGTCAAAAGATGATTGGAAAGAAGAAGGTTTTTATGAAAAGGTGGTGTCGTGTGTTGGTGACAAGGAAGCCACCTCTTCTTCATCTGTTACGGTAACCGGCTCAAATCGCGTAGTAGATTGGTACTGTTCTTTACATGCTAGAGATGCAAGTGGGAGGCGAGTGATTGTAGACCCTGAGTTGAAGAAAGTGGCAGATGCTGTGGTAAGAAAATTCGTTTCATTTTTTGCCATTTTTGTTTGATTTTTGCTGTTTTCGTTTGTTGTTTTTTATGTGTTCGTTTTTGCTATTATTCGTTTCATTTATGCTATTTTTCGTTTGATTAGTAGCTACTATGTATTTCATGCCAACTAATTTTGAGAAATCCTACCCATTCCTATTTACTTTGTGTAATATGAACATTGAATTAAAGTAGAACATAAAACGAAGATTCAATTAAAATAGAACATCAATAGTACTTGATTGAACATAATATGAAGATTCAATTTTGTATCTATAACACAGCTTGGAACGAACAACGAGGGTGAATCTCAAGGTCAGAATCCTACCCCTGCAGCAGGACTTCCCCCGGACCACGCAGGACGTGTGAAAGGTTTGGGAGGTGTACGTTTAGGTAAGCGAAGGGCATTTCCACAAGACAAGTCAGGAAGTAGTTCTTCAAAAACGAAGATCAGTCCAGAAATGGAAAAAATGGTGGAGGAGTTGGTCAAACAAAAGTTCAAAGCTCTATGTGAGAAGGTGGGAATTCATGATATAGATTCACCTAATGAAGATGAAGTTCATGACAAGTCAAGCCGGCGAAAACAGACTTCCCGAGCTTCAAGTGAGCCTCCCATTCCAGATGTGGAGGTAATGTTTGCTAACTTTTTTCATACTTTTAACTTCATTTTTTAATAGTTTACACTTTATTTTTTAGTACTATTAATTTTATTTTTTTATCATATGTCCTTCAACTGTAACACATTTTGCAGGAGGAAACACCATGCACATTGCTTCTCCGGGATCCACGAGGTGGAAATGGTGGTTTACTGGTGGTTGCATTTGGCCATCTTCAACCAACTGTCCAGGCCCAAGTCTCGCATCTCCAAGCTGTCGGTGTAGGCAACTGTAACGTCTCAGTTGATTCTATTGTTGACGGATGGGAAGATGTAATACTTCCCCTTCCGCGGCCAGAGTGGGGATTGAATACTTTGGGAGAAGCACGAGGGAGTTTCGTGATGTGGCCAAGGAAATGGGTGCGGTTTGCAGAAGAGGTGAGTAAAACCCTTAATTAAAATTGATTAATACTCATTTTCCAATTATCGTTTTAATCCTTTTTATTGTCGTTGTCATATATATGTTAATGTGAATAAAGGGGGGTGCTGAAAGAGAACAAGAACAACAACACGACAACAGAGATTCCGCAAAAGAACAAAAGGATGGCCCGAACAACAAGATTTCCTCGAAAGGTTCAAACAAGGAAGATGAAGATGAGGTGTACAAAAATGTGTCACCCGCGTGTCAGTGGCTACATGAATGCACCAAAGATGAGCCGGAAGAGAATCCTTTAAAGGTGTGGTTGAGCAAGGATCAATTCCACTACTTTGAGGATGCTGAGACATGTGTAACGAAAGCTGATGTTTATGATTTCCTCGTTGGGGAGATGTTGTCTTTGTCAGTGTTGCAAGCGTTCATGAGGTTACTGCTATCTCCGTTACTTTTTTAATTTTAAATTCCATGCTTTTCACTTACAAACCTAAATGAAGTCGATTTTTACATAACTCATGCATGTTCTATTTCCATAAGCTGCCTCTTTAATTGTATTGATTTTGTTTGAATGATTGTTTATGAGATGCAGCAACTTGTACACTAATGTTTCCCCTTTTTTTCCACCTTAATTAGTTGTGTATACTTAGATTTGGCCGGAACCAATACCATGAACAAGGTGGGGTGGTTGTGTCCTCAAGAGATATATCAGGATCGATGTCTAAAGAACAAGGGTGATGTGAAAGCGTACCTTGAAACCGCCATCAAAGAAGCAATTCGAGCGAAAAGGAAGTTCATTATCGCTCCGTCACTTGAGGAGTAAGTCTGTTTCACTTTGCCATTGTTTCTCCCCCCACCCTTGTTGTTCCTTCTCTTGTTTCACTTAACCATTGTTAAGGCAACTTCCCCAATTTTTGGTTGCAATTTGAAAATGATATGCTTTAATTTCTCTTGTTTGCCGCAGTTCACATTGGGTGCTTTTGTTGATATCACCTTTGACATACAAGGTGTATCAATTTGATTCTTGCCGTCCTCAGTCGCCACGTAGATTGTTGATTATGACGTGGGTGAATAGGTAAATTATAACGTCAACCAAAAATCTTTTATACTAGAAATGTAATCAATAACGGCTAGTTACCTTCGCTTATTTATTTTCGTCCGTATAGTGTCATGAAGAGGATACGCACAAGCACAATGATTCCGAAGTTGATATCAGTTGAGGTAGGGACATCGAAATCCTATACATTTGTGGTGGTTGCTTACTTTGTCATGCAAATTTTATATTGATTTTTTTTTCAATGTCCTATGTACTTCAAAGTGCGCGCAACAGCAAAACGGTACTGATTGTGGGTACTACGTAATGCGTTACATGCATGACATCATCTCAAGGTGTAATGAGTCAGATGATATTGAGGAGGTAAGTACTGCACTAATTTCCGGAAGGCAAAATGCTGCTTTGGGTATGTTTTATTACTTTTGAATGCTGGTATGGGTTTGTGTTGTTGGTTTTGTCGGTTGATTTGGCCTGTTTTAGCCAAAACTTAGGTATCTTTGATGATAACGGTTGATTTCTGCGTTTTAAGTCCAAACTATATTTTGAAGTTCATTTGTGTTTTGTTGGAGTGGGAGTGGATAAACAATATCAACATTGTCCTTTCTTTCGAACGCAAATCTTCTCCTATTTAATTTAGATGAGTAGGTCAGGAGTAGCCTGTCATTAATTTTTCTTCGTGTACAATTGCTTTCGATTGACAAATCCTCCGCAGTCATCTTAATTTGCAAAGACCAAGCAAGTGTATAGCATTTTGTAGCATATTAAGGTTGCTGATGAGATAATAGAGTTCAAGTAGTATATTATAACATATTGATAAAAGCCTCCATCTAAAGATTCAACTGAAATTTTCAAATGGCTCACGAGCATAGATATGCGATGACCAATGCTCCCAAATACTGGGCTGCACATTTGTGGAAGACAAAAAATAATGGAAATTTTATGTTTGTGGAAAAAACATTAAAGGGATCCATGAATATATTTCAGGCCTTTAATGTATTCTTTTCCTATACCAGATATCCATTATTTCTTCTATATGTGTTATGTGCAGAACGATGACCAATGCTCCCAGAACCTGGTTTTCATATAAGTCAATCACGGTTTTTTCTTTTTGTGTTATATGGAAAACATATTTTGAGAGCATTGTTCGTCGTATACCTGTGCTCGTGGATTGTCTGCAAGTTTCAGTTGAATCTTTAGATGGGGGCTTTTATCAGTATGTTATAATAAACTACTTGAACTGTAGTATCTCATCAGCAACATTAATATGCTACAAAATGCTATAGACTTACTTGGTTTTTGCAAAGTAAGATGACTGCGGAGGATTTATCAATCGAAAGCAATTCTACACGAAGAAATTTTGACCTTTTTAATGTATTCTTCTGAAACCCCTTTTAAAACCCCCACATTTCATCACAATCAACTTCTTTTTTTGTAAAATAGAGTACACAAACATGAGCTTACCTTCATGACTACATGCATAGCTGTTGTTGTGTTATGAGCCATGAGTTGTTGTGGTTCTTATTAGTTGATTTATGTGTTCAAAGTTCCTGTTGTTCGTTTAACATGCACTTATGGTTTGTCTGATTGCTATTACGTCTTAAATTATGTCAATTCAACTGGTTTTAAATTATGTCAATTTATTAGGTATTCACAAAAGCTACATGGGTTCGAGAAGGGCCTTTCAGCAAAGCACAAATAAGCGAGGTTCGAGACAAGGTTGCGACATTCTTGTACACACATTGTTTATGAAGAAGCTAGGAATATATTAGTACATTCACTTAGTTATTAATTGAACTTTTAGCTATTGGTAATTTCTATAATGGTACAGTGACACTGTAGTGTAGTAGTTTGGTGGTGGGATTAGCTGCAGTGTGTGGTTTGTGCTGTGTATGGTTGTTTGGTTGGAGTTTAGTTGAACTTGGTGGTAGGTGTGGTGCTGCTGCAGGGTGAGTATGCTACTACTATTTTTGCAGTGGTTGCTAGTGGTTGCTAGTGGTTGTTGTTGGTTGCTGTGTTGGTTGTTTTTTGACTTTATGCTGGTTTTGTTTGCTGTGTTGGTGGTGGGGTGCTGTGGTTTTGTTGCAGTTTTGTTGAGTTATGCAGACTGCTGTTTTTTGAGGGTGGCTGTGCAGTTTTGTTGGTTGTGGTGGGTGTTGCAGTGTTGATTTCTGTTTGTGTAGGCTGTTGTTGCTGCGCTTTGTGAGTTGTTTTGGGGAGTTTTTGCTGGGCTGCAGATGCAGGTCAGGCTGCTGTATATTGTGGCTGACATTTGGGTTTTGCTGAATCTCTGCTGGTTGTGTTTGTGGTTGCTGTGTTGGCTGTT
Source organism: Suaeda aralocaspica (assembly GCA_016808085.1). Lineage (NCBI taxonomy): Eukaryota > Viridiplantae > Streptophyta > Magnoliopsida > Caryophyllales > Amaranthaceae > Suaeda > Suaeda aralocaspica. The sequence continues at coordinate 396,690 of PYUH01000018.1, read as the reverse complement.
ATTCTCAGCAGTGTTTGGTGTTGGATTGCTGTGGTTGTTTGTGGTTGTTTGTTGCAATTTTGGGGGCTCTGCAGGGTTGCAGCTGAGTTTGCTGGCAGTTTACAAGTTTGGTATATTAGTGGGGATTGAAGTGTTTTGTGTTTTGTTTTGTTTGTTCTTGGTTTTAGGTTGTTGGATTTTTGGTTTGTTTGTTTTATGTATAGGTTGGTTTGTTTTGAGCTGCCTTGGCTGGATTGATTGAGTTTCGCTAAGGCTGGCTTTCTACGTTGTATGTATACAAAAAAAATTCATTAATTTATATTAATTGAACTGAATTCGGTTTCAATAAATTGGGTACTAGCTGCGGAATATTATTTGCAGGGAGCGTGGATGATATTAGGAATTAGGAGCGTAATTTCATTTCAGAAAATTATTCAAAAATAAAAAAAAAAAACTATTTGCTGCGGTTCTCCAAACAACCGCAGCAAATAACACCTTAGAAAATGGAGGGAAAATAGGGTTATTTGCTGCGGTTCTCCAAACAACCGCAGCAAATAACCTTATTTTTTGCTGCGGTTTAACCGCAGCAAATAAGTTTTTATTATTTGCTGCTGCTATAAGTGCTGCGGTTCAAAACCGCAGCAAATAACCGGCAAAAAACCGCAGCAAATCTTGTTTTTTGTACTAGTGGATAATGAAGTGAGTATCTCTCTTTCTTTGCTTCTTGATGTTAATGTTGGTGATGCTGCATGTGCGGTTTTCTTATTATCGTGGTGTTGTTCGTCGGATATAATCATGCACAATTAGGGCATGACTTCCCTTGACGTGGTCAATGTATACCAATGAGTCGATTTATTGAAATTTCCCTGACATGGTGAATATATGTATATGACTTGAATTAATCAATAATGAATTTTTGATTAATCGTCACTAACTTGATAAGCGTTGTATGCGACTAAAATTGTTTTACAACCACTTATTTAACACTACCCTTTTAAAAATGTCAATGACTTGGTTATATAATATAACTAGAGTTGAAGTTGTGATAGTATTATTGGCTTAAATTATAGTTTGAATGATTTGAGTATATTTAAGTCAAGTATTTATATTGCTCTTGACCTTGAGACTGTAATTCATTATTTGATGTTGTAAACACTCTTTAAATATTTCCTATGACGTGAATTTTATTTACCTATGACTTAATATATTGAACTTGTTATAGCAGATTGAATAAACTGCAGAGAAATGTTGGATTTTTTATTGTCATAAAAGTGTCACTTACTTGATAAGCATTTACGTTGACATAACATTATATTCACAACTTTCATGACTTGACATAACATTTACGTTGACATAACATTGCCCAGAAGTGGTTCAATAGTCTTCCAGATCAATCAATTCACAACTTCCATGAATTGAGTACTATCTTTGTACACCACTTCATGGAAAACAAAAGGGAGAAGAAGACCAGCATGTATCTGGCCAAGATTATTCAAGGAGAGGAGTCTTTAAGAAGTTATGTACAAAGGTTCAATCTTGAATCTTTGCTAATTCCAAACCTATCTAAGGGAGTGGCATTTGATAACTTGTTTAGAGGTCTTCGTGATGGAACTTTTAAATTTGATGTTGTAAGAAGAAATTGTAAAACATTGAAAGGAAGAAGCTGAATGTTTCATTCATGCCCAAGAGCTTTGTGCTTCAACAAGGAAAGACAAAAAGGATGATAGAAGGAATGATCAACACCCCAAAAACAAAGATCAAAAGAAACATGCCACCTAGGCAATTGGGTCATCGAGTAAGGAAGGAAACTTCCAGTCTAAGAAAAGAAAGTCAAATGATAATCCTAATGTAGAGTTCACCAAAGACCTCTAATCAGTTTTTAAAGAAGTTCAAAACAAGGTTAAGATTGATGATCCACCATCACTTAGAAGTGCGAAAGAGGATAGAGATTCAAGAAAATATTGCCACTTTCACAAGGATACGGGGCATCATACTATGATTGCTTCAATCTGAAAAGAACACTTGAGTCTCTTGCTACCAAGTGAAAATCCCCCAACACTTAAGCAAATCTCAGGAGAAAGGCTCCAAGCAAAAAATTGATTCTAAGGCTAACGAGCCTAAAGATGGTACTGAGACGGAGGAGGATGTGGTGTACGTCATCTCTGGTGGGTTTGCAGCTGGCGGACCAACCATTCGAGGGACTAAAGAGTACTTACGAAGCCTCTCCCGAGAAGGGTCACCAGAGCTGGGACATGATGCTAAGGTAAAGTTTCCCGAGGTCATGATCAGTGATAAGGACCGGGGCTATGTCCGTACTCCACATGATGACCCCTTGGTGGTGGAATTGAAGGTGGCTAATATGAGAGTAGAACGAATATTGATCGGCACCGGAAGCTCGTCAGATATCATTAGTTATGCTTGTTTGAAGAAATTGAAGTATGATGTATCCACCTTGGAACCTATCCATCATCTAATTATTGGTTTTGGGGGAGGGGTAATCAACCCATTAGGTACTGTCTCCCTACCAATCAGAATAGGGGACAAGGATTGTGCTAGGAACATGGTCTTCAAGTTCCTGGTAGTTAACAAACTGTCAGCTTAAAACATAATTTTGGGACGGCCAACTTTGAACATCTCCAGGGCAGTCATTGTTACACACCTCATGCTTATGAAGTATGAGTGTAACAATGGGGCGGTCGGAACTCTTCGTGGTGACAACCAAATGGCCAGAGAATGCTACATCACCACCCTTAAACCTACTGCCTGGGTTGAAGAGGTGGAAGAACCAACCAAGAAGAGGAAGCTTTAGGGAGCGGCTAAAAATGAGTTGATGGCCATTCACAGTCTGAGTCAAGTAACTCGACTCCAACCAGTTGGTCAAGATGAAGATTTTATTCTTGATGAAGCTAAGCTCGACAGAACTGTTAAGGTAGGCCAGGCTCCTAACGACCATGTTGGGACAGGGATGATAAAGCTATTGAGAGAATTTAAGGATGTTTTTGCATATGATGTTGAAGAAATGCCAAGCATTGACCCGAGCATTGTTGTACATAAACTGAATGTTAAACCTTATGCCAAGCCAATCCGTCGTAAGAAGAGGAATTTGGGTGAGCTTCGCAACAAAACAGCTGAAGAAGAAGTGAATAAACTATTGGAGGCTGGATTCATTAGACCATGCTAGTAGCCTGATTGGGTGTCTAATGTAGTCCTGGTTCCAAAGCCAAATGGTACAATGAGGATGTGCGTTGATTATATGGATCTTAGCAAGGCTTGTCCTAAGGATAGCTTTCCCTTTCCCAAAATTGATCGATTGGTCGATTCCACGACGGGGCATGCCTTGTTGAGTTTCATGGATGCCTATTCAGGATTTCACCAAATACCTCTATGGGAGGAAGATCAAGAAAAAACAGCCTTTGTAACTGAAAAAGGTCTATATTGCTATACAAGGATGCCATTTGGTCTGAAGAATGCTGCAGCTACCTTCCAACGTTTGGTGAATGATGTTTTCAAGAACCAGTTGGGAAGGAACATTGAGGCGTACATTGATGATATGATTGTCAAGAGTAAGGAGATGAAAGACCATGTGGCAGATTTAAGAGAAACCTTTGAAACATTGAGAAGTTATAAGATGAAGTTAGATCCAAAGAATTGTGTTTTTGGAGTAACTTCTGGAAAGTTTTTGGGATTTCTTGTGGACGAAAGAGGGATCGAAGTTAATCCAGATAAGGTTAAGGCTTTTCTAGATATGACCTCTCCCCGAAACGTTAAGGAGGTTCAGAAGCTAACCAGATGCGTAGCTGCCCTTGGTAGATTCTGATCAAGGGCAGGTGATAAATGCCATTATTTCTTTGGTACAATCAAGAGAAAGACAAAAACAAGTAAGGGTAGTTCTGAGTTTGAATGGACAGAGGAAGCCGAGTCAGCCTTTATTCGTTTGAAAGAACACCAACATACTCTCCCAAGATTAATCAGCCCAGTTGAAAGAGAAACTTTGTTAATTTATTTAGTAATATCAGAGCATGCGCTTTCAGTTGTCCTATTAGTCGAGAGAGATGGGGTCCAACATCCAGTATATTTTGTGAGTCATGTGCTCCAAAATGTTGAGATCAGATACGCTCTAATTGAGAAGTTTGGACTTGCATTATTTATGGTAAGCCGGAAGTTGAGACCCTATTTTCTTTCTCATAAAATCGTTGTATATACTGACCAAATACTCAAGAAAGCTTTGTCAAAGGAAACATCTGGAAGGATGCTCAAGTGGACTCTAGAAATGGACTCACTTGACATTTCTTTTGAACCAAGGAAGGCCATCAAGGGTCAAGCTTTTACTGATTTTATAGTTGAAATGACAAGGCCGCCTATAGAGAAACCAAGTATTGACCACTGGACCTTGTATGTTGATGGCTTGTCCACTCAGAATGGATGTGGGGCTGACATTATTTGCAGGTCGCCTGAGGGTGACACCTATGAGTACGCCATGAGGTTCAAGTTTCAAACATCAAATAACGAAGCTGAGTATGAAGCCTTGATTGCCAGAGTCAAACTATGTAAAGCCGCTGGGGCAAAGAAAATAGAGGCAATGTCTGACTCTCAGCTTATTGTGAGTCAATACTTGGGGGACTATGAGGCTAAAGATTCCAGCATGGCCAAATACTTGAACATACTTCAAGAGGAAGTGAAAAGTTTGGACAAGTTCGAAATTATGCAAATACCAAGATATGAGAACAACCAAGCAGATGCTCTCTCCAAATTAGCTAGCTCAGCAGTTGGAGAGAATCCCCGAACAGTCTTTTGGGATTAAAGAGAGGAGAAGTATAGATGAGGTGGAGGATGTTAACTTCATCAGTTGTGGGAGCTCTTGGATGGATGAGATTATCGAATACAAAACCAATGGAACCTTGCCAAACAATCCATAGCAAGCAAAGTATGTAAAAGCTAGAGATGCATGGTTTGTTCTTTAGCAAGGGAAGCTATATAAGAAGTCTTTCACTCACCCACTATTGAAGTGCATCACTCCAGAGAAAGGCAAGGAGGTACTCGAAGATATTCATGAAGTTTTTTGTGGTTCTCACATAATAGAAAAGGGCATTGGCAGAAAAGACACTAAGGACTGGGTATGACTGGCCTAGTCTGAGACATGATGCCATGACTTACGTGAGAAAGTGTAAGAAGTGTCAGCTGTTTGCTAACTTACCACAAAGACCAGCCAATAATCTAAATCCAATTTTGAGCCCTATACCTTTTGCTAAGTGGGGAATGGACATTCTTGGCCCATATCCACAAGCATCAGGGCAGAGGAAGTATGTCTTAGTTGGTGTAGACTACTTCACTAAGTGGGTAGAAGCAGAGCCTATGAGAAATATCAAACATGGGGATGTTAAATGGCTCATTTAGAAGAATATAATAACAAGGTTTGGGGTACCTCAGTCAATAGTGTTCGATAATGGTCCTCAATTTGAGACTCCGCCGTTAAGAGTATGACTAGAAGACCAAGGCATCTTTGCTCATTTTGCCTCAGTTGGCTATCCACAAGCCAATGGACAAGTGGAAGCCTTCAACAAGATCATCAACACGGGAATAAAGAAAAAGCTGAAAGCTGCAAAAGGTCTATGGGTGGAGGATTTGTACAATATTCTCTGGTCTATCAGGACAACAACGAAGAATTCCACAGGGGAAACCCCATTTATGTTGGTATATGGAGCAGAAGCGGTTCTCCCCATTGAAATGTGTGAGCCTACTTTAAGAGTTATGCTATATAATGAAGGTGCTAACTGGGAGATGATGAAAGCCACCTTGGACATCTTACATGAGGTTAGAGGCAATGCTTTGCTAAGGCAATAAATGTATAAGCTAAAAATGGCTAGAGAACACAACAAAAGGGTAAACCATAGACCAATGAAGTTAGGGGATCTTGTGCTGAGAAAAATGAAGTCAATTGGGAGAGCTGATGAGCAAGGCAAGCTTACTCCCAATTGGGAAGGTCCATACGAGATAGTTAAAGTGTTGAGAGATGGAACTTATCGCTTACAAACCCTTGATGGACATGAAGTGCCCAGAACATGGAAGGCTAATAACTTGAAAAAAAATACTATCTTTAATGTGGTTTCAAGAAACCATAATGTAAGGCCACGAGCCCACCTATTTGATCTACGTTGACCAATTGGAAAAAGAATTTCTTATTGTACTGAATTGGCTACGGGCCGCAATTAATGAAATTTCTGTTTCCTCTAATATGTGTCTTTATATACAAAGTACATGCTTGTTAAAACAGACGCTGATTTCAGCAGTTAGGGCACATCCTCATACTTAACCAAGAGTTAAGAAAATTCAGAACCTGGTTAAGTGTTCTGAAACTAATAAGGGCTGGATCCCATGAATTAACCACAGGTTAATATTTAAAAATTAAAAGCAAAAAGAGTCTTTTATGCCAAATAAGGTCACATACCCTCATAGGTGATTATAGATCACCAAATTTAAAGTCTGACATTTAGAACTTTACCTAAATACGGGATAAATAAGGGAAAAAAGCCATTAATAGGGCAAAGTCCCCATAAGTGTCTGTATTAGGGCAAAAACCCTTACTGCGAACAAACTGATATCAGTTTCGATCCCTAAGTTTAAGAGTAATCGATATGATTGATTGATTCATCACTCCTTTTCAAACCACTGCAGCTAATAAAGAGGTGGATATAAAAGGATAAGGTAAACTTAAAATAATGAGGGTTGAAGAATCGTATCTCAATAAGTTGGGACACCTAAGGGAGTCTGAGTTTTTTACTAACCAATTACGTGTAGTATAGCTGATGTTATACGATAACACCAAACATGCCATAAATTGGTTTGATCATATTAAGCCAGGTCATCAAAAGCAAACCGAGTCTAATGACCAACTCACTAAATTTGACATATCCGGTGTCATATGATTACATCGGACATGCCAAAATTTTACTCAACTCTAAGCCAACACTCATGAATTTGCTATGAAAAATGTCTAAGTTGAATCTCAATGCTTACTTATATAGGTTATAATTTATAGGTAAAGTCTTTAAGTGAAATTTCTATGAGAACTTTCCAAGGTAAAATCTTCAACTTGTGCTATAAATTTCTAAGCAAAGTGACTTTTTAATTTAACTTCTAAGTGAAGTGGCTTATGCTCTAAACTTCTAAGTGAAGTGACTTATGTTCTAAACTTCTAAGTGAAGTGACTAATGATTTAAACTTCTAAGTGGAGTGTAACTTTATGAATTATAAGGACTCTAAGCTGCAAGACTTACAAAATTTCTAAGTATAATACTTAAAGGTATGTATATAAGGTGCATTGAAAAATGAATGGTTTTTGCTTTTGAAAAACCATAAAGTAGTCAAATTAAGCAAATGTGCATCAAAAGATAATTTAATAGGTGGTCAGAAGGCACAAATGTATAATACAAGTGGTTGGAGTGAAAACCAACAATGAATATCAAGATTGTCAAAGAGTATACAAGCCAACAAGTTAATTATAAAAGGAGTCAGTAATCAAGGGGTGGCTGGTGTGGGTTGATCAACAGTGGTGGAGGCAATTGCGTCTGCTCCAATCCCAGCCTCCTTGTCCTTTTTGTCCATCTCCTTATCTTCATCTTCCCCATCTTCAGCATCATCCTCCTCGTCTTCGGCGTCGGAGGAGCTAAAAGGGCTGGGAGGAGTGTCCCCACCTAGTTGGGCCAAATGAACCCTGGTGGCGTAGTCTAGCCTCTTCTCAAAGTACTGATATGGGACATACTCCTCAAGGTCGAGTTTCCAAGCCTCTACAGTCCTCTGTCGGGTGGATTCCTCTCCCTCCAGATATTTTTAGACTGCAAACTGTCTGGCCTGGCTCAGCTCCTCATCCTTCTTCTTCTCGACCTCCCCAACCCGGGCATTGGCAGCTTTCAGTTGCCCATTCAGTGCGGCTACCTTCTTCTCAACCTCTTCAGCTCTCAACTCGGCAGCCCGTTTATCAAACACCATCTGCTCCAAGTCCATCTCCTTCTTTTTATATTCTTCAAGCTCAGTCCATAATTCTACATTTCTTTTTGCCATGACCAAGTTCTGCTCTTTGGCTTGACCCAAAGAAGCAGACAACTCGTTCACAGCTTCCGAATTTTGAGCTTGAATTCTACGGACTTGTTCGCTCAAATAGGACTCATAGATGGTGAGCATTTGGGCTGCCTTTGCCCTTTCCTTCTTGGTTTGAGAAACCAGTTTTTGGAGGTACTGAAGCCGGAAGATGATCTGCCGTAGAGATGAAAGACAAGAAATCTAATAAAAATCCAAGAAGTATTGAAAGGAAGAACTAGAAAGACATTATTGAGTTGGTGAAAATTGAGAATAATAAGTTAGGAAGTTTACCTCAATACAACTGTTGAAGCAAGGACCAAGCTGTCCGTCAATGATGCCCCTCAGTGACTCCTTGTACTCCTTGTCTCCACACCAGGAAACCTCTCTCACCAACTTGTAGTTGGAGTCAAAGGTTTTGGAGGTTGAAGGAATGTCACCTTCTTCATCTAAGAAGTCCTTTTTGGAGTCTGCCACATCTGTAGTTGGAAATTCAAAGAATGTTAAAACTTTTTAAAAGTTGACTTATTCGGTGATGTCAACTGATTCCGGGTGTGCCAAACTTGCATTAACACACCTTCAACTCGGTATCTTTTTAAAGAAATGTTATCCCTTGAAACATAAACACATTCGGTGACACAAGTTGAGACCGAATGTGCCAAAACTGCATTAACAAACAGTGAACTCGGCCATCTTTTAAAAGGCCGAGTGGCATCTTCATGAAAGCAGATTTGACATATTCGGCATCAAGAGATGATACCGAATGTGCCAAATCTCCATGCTAACACATTTGATTCGGTCTCATAAATTTTGACCGAGTTGCATCTACAAGAAAGAAGATTTGACACATTCAACATCAAAAGATGACACCGAATGTGCCAAAACAGCATACTAACACATTAAACTCGATCTCAGAAATTTTGACCGAGTTGCATCAAAGGTAAATACAATTCAACACATTCAGTGTCATTAAATGACTCTAAATGTGCCGAACTTCCAATAAACTACATTCAACTCGGTGCAATAATATTTGGCACATTCGGTGTCAAACAATGACACCGAATACCTCTAATCCTTTACGTTAAAAAGACCATCCCAAAGGAGGCCGAGCTAATTAGTGTCCAATAACATTTGGCACATCCAGCATCTAGAAATGACACCGGATGTATCAAATAACATTTAAAGCTAATGTATTCGGTCACTTTAAGAGAGGCCGAATGTAATCTAGGTCCAATAATTTTTGGCACATTCGGTATCAATATGATTGATTTTTTATTAACTTTGTCAATATGTCCATAAAAATAGAACACTTAAAAATTCTACTTACTTATACAAATCTGATTGAATATAAAAAAAATTACATTGTCTAAAGTTATGCTGTTTACAAGAAAAGTCGAATGAAATGAAAGACTACGGAATTTTGGCAAGTCCAGTATCCCTAACTCAGTGGATTGCCTCTTTTGAAGAGGCGTCTTTTCTTTTGATTCCGCCAGACGACGAAGAAATTCAGCTTGGTCCATTTTTCCTTTTTTCTCTTTTGGCAATTCGTTTAAAGCTTTCTTTGCAATATTAAAGACCGGGTTATATATACTTAGACAAATTCAAAAACAAATGCAATAAAGGAATATCATACTAAAAAAGGAAGAAACCTACCAGCATTACCACCATACACTAACCCACAAGCTTCAAGAAACTTGTAGTCAGTGAAAAGGTATTTGAAGGGAATCCATTTGGAAGGAATCTCAAAACTCATTCCTTTCCACTTAGGAGTTTTCTTCCTAAAGATTTCTAAAATGGCTAAGTCATTGGTGTTTAGTTTGGGAGGGTTGGTTACTTTGCCTTTGAATTTGGGGCTTAAATTCCATTTATTCATCCTAGCCACAAACTCGAGGTCATCATATTTAATAAAAACAAAGTCCCCTCGCCAAGAAGTAGCCTTTTTAGATTTCTCAATGGCAGTAATGTACTCATCATCATTAGCCAATGTAAACCAGCCTTGTTTACATCCGGCGACCTTAGTCAGTTTGTGCCTATGTACAAATGCAGAAGAAGAAGGTCTAAGGTTATTCAATTTACAAGCAGCAGCGTAAGTTACAATATGATGCCATGAGTTCGAAGTTAGTTGGCATAAACCTAAATCATAACGACTAAGTAGATTTAAAAAGAAAGGAAGTAAGGGAATGGAAACGCCCATGTCAATCATGGACATATAGATACCGAGGCACCCCTCCGGCACACTAAGAAGAGAATCCCCCTTCTTAGGGAGAATAAGTTGAAAATTCTTATGGTTTATGAAAGAGTTACCATACCGGACAATGCTAATGTCCTTAATGGCATCCCATCTCACTAGAGCAGTCTCAGGTGTGGGATAAGTAGTGGGTTTGCGAGGGGGTGCAGTGACCTCTGTCTCTGATTCCGTAGCCGAGTGTCCTGATGCGGCCTCATCAGCAGGTCTCTCAATCTTTTCAATGGAGTCTGCCGGGTCCTTGCTGGTAAAGATCCGTGAGGCTGTTTGCTTGGTTCTTACCATATGCTCCTGCACAAGAAGGAATGGAAGAATAGGTGACCCCAAAGAAGAAAAAACATTTGGGGTAATAGAATATTGAGAGCCAGGTGATGAACCCTGACCCATCTCTACTGGATTACTACTAGGAACAATTAAGAACGGATTACTTGCATTATGGGGAGAGGATGAACTAGAAGACATGATATAAGGAAAGAATAAATAAAGAAAAACAAAACAAGACCGGATCAGGTAATAGTTACCTGAGTAAGAAGTTGCTAAAAGATAAGAGATTTGAAAACACTATTTACCGTTTGAAGTTTGCTTGAAATCGCCCTAAACTTGCCTGAAATCGCCTTAGAACTCGCCGAAAATCGCCTCTTGAAAATGCTCTCAACTTACCATGCTTTCTCTCACTACTTTCTCTCTCTAAAAAATACAATTGATGTTGTGAAAATTTTTTTCACCCCTCACCTCTATTTAAAGAAAAGGTAAGAGGGTAAAAGTGGGAAATTTGAAATTCTTCATTCCCCCCCCCCCCCCCAAATGCTTAAAGTGAAAGGTAAATGGGCCTGCTCAGCAAGACCCAATCTGGCTTAATCAGATGGGGATGGATTATGGATCCATCAACCCATCTGAGGGGCAAATGATGTGGCATGCCAAGTAGGCTGCTACGTGTTAGCTTTTAAATGTGCCACGTGTCCATCTATCCAATGTTAAAAGTCAACATGGCACTGCCACGTGGAAATAGTGGATTTACCCTAATTAGGTCCTAGTTAGCCACATGTCATCATATGACTGGACCACATGTCTATGTGAACAAGTAATGGGAAGATGATTCATCGACATGTGTCGAACAATAATTCGTTATTTAAATAAAGACCAAAACAAATCATTGGGCCTTGAAGACTCAATGTCATAAGCCCATAAGGCTTATGAGGGAAAAAGAGACAAGGAGATGGCGACAAGTGTCGCGTTCTCTGAACAGTTTGTCGCACACCTGTCAAAAATAATCGAACAACTCTAACTAATATAGCTAGGGAAGTAGAGATCGAATCCTCAGGGAAGCTATTAAATTCTACTAGCTCTAAAAAGCCTAAAGCGTGTAAGGGGCCTTGGTGGAAATTTCGGTAAATGGTTTCTAAAACTACGAAGACTAAGAATTGAAACTAAGGAAAATGACGGGAAATTAACGATTAAACTCTATTAATAGAAACCTAGGGCTATCGGTTCACTATGATCAATCAACAAACTCAATTAACGCTCACTAATCAATTCATTGGCATTCATTGAACTAGGGCTCACTAATTCTCTTGAACTTAGACTCCCTCAAAACTCCTTTACCGGCTCTCGCTCGCATAAATTCATTTTTGCCTATTATTCAGTGGTCTAATTGCGGTAATCTTACCTCTCGGCCTCGTTTTCAACAATAACCTAACTTACAACTAAATCTGGCCACAATTTAATTGTAATCACTAGAAATCAATAATAGGAATTCAATTAGAAGCCAAGAACCAATTAGAAAACATAATTTAAATTCAATTCATGATCATACATCCCCTAACCCTAGAGAAAACGACTACTCACTCATAATTAAGGGAACAAAAGCAAAATTGAAATCAAACAACATGATCATGAACAAAGAATTAATTAAAACTAAATTAATTACTAATTAAACTAAAGTAAGAACCAAAATAGCAAAACTAATTAATCTAAACTAAAAACTAAGAAATTAAAGAGAATCATGAAACTAAAAGAATTAAAAAGCATAAGGAAAGAGATTACCAAAATAAAGATTGAATTGTATTTATTGAAAGCTTGAATTCATGAACAAAGTAATTAGTTCTAAAATTCTAGAGAGTAATTAATTTTGGATTCCTAGGTCTAAAAATATGATAAAAACTAGGTACGTTCGTGCCCCCTTTACATTCAATATATATAGTATTTAGGTTTTTAATTAATTAAAACCCACGAAGTAAAACTGCACAGAGAGAAAAATCGGGCCAAGAAAACGGCCACCTGCGCCCGTATAGAACAAACTTGGTTTGTTCCCTGCGCCCGCAGCCCTTGTGGTTTGCTAGTTTTGAGGCTGCTGATCTATGTTGCGGGCGCATAGATCAAATAAGCTTTCAAGGCTGCGCCCGCGTGAACAATGATGAACGGCATTTTGATGATCTTGCTTGAGTTCTTTGCTCGATTCTTCGAATCTCATTCGTGGCTTCTCGTGACTTGGCACGCATCCTGAGGCAAGTACATTTTGACTCGTTTTAGCCTCCAATGACTTCATAACTCTCTATTACGCTCCTGTAACATATAAACAAAACCGAAAACCACGCTTAATAACCGAAAAAGTATAAAATAACCCTAAAAGGTTCCAAAAGTCAACTAAAGATGCTAAAACCGTTCCAAAACATAACTTAACATCGAAAGACGATATTTAATCAAAACGAAACCACAAACTTAACTATCTAGCACAAGAATCAACCGAAAATGAGGGAAAAACACAACATAAAACACGTATATCATTCTCATTGGCAAGAGAATTGTACTAGAGGCTATAAATACCCCTCAAAATCCTCATTTTTAGGACATTCGGTCTCATAGTAAACTTACATTATGCAAAGGGAACTTCTCACTAAAACTTCTCTCTAAATTATTTACTTGTTGTCTACTGCTACTTAATCAATTTTCTCTTACAAATACTTACTTAAGCATCGGAGGGGGAAATAATCCTACAAGGGTTATTGTCCCTTTATTGAAGGTTCTTGGAGGGCACGTCAGTAGGAGTCGAATCTACTTACACCTCCAGTCTACGTCAGCGAAGTCTTCGTAGTCCCTACCCCACCTCATTGCTCCTGCAACAGCAAAACATAATTATCATTGTGCTGCACAATATTGCCATTGTCGTTGATATTAATTATGATTGATTTGAATAAAATCGCCCTTCATATTATCATGTTACCTAAACTTTAATTATGATTGACTTGAAATTCAATTGCCTATCTTGGAGAATACATAGCCTATGAAATTGAATTGGAATGAAATATCACTAAATCCTTTATATGGTGCATATATATTACTCTGTAGCCTAAAGTGTATTAATTCACCTTAATACAATGCATAGTTTTTGATCCCTATCTTGCTGAATTGATAATTATGTTTAATCCGTATTTATGATATGGCAGGATGTGGTTGACAGAGATATTGTTGTTGAAGGTAGCAGTCCTTATGTTACTCCAACAAATGTAGCAGATAGAGGTGTGGTTGGTGCAGTGCAGGCTCCATTTTTTGGAATGGCATTTCTTGATTTCGACAAACTTGATACCTATTATGAGGAATATGGTATGCAAGAGGGTTTTGGTGTGGTCAGGGCGTTATCTGGTGGAGTTACTGATAAAGAGGGTGTATTTCATCAACGCAACTAAATACGGACATGTGATTTTTTTGGAAGGCCGGATATGCAACGCCATGCTAAAAGAAATAAAATGGCTATTGCATCTGATGCATAGTATGAGATCACAGCTGATAGGGTGGTTGACAAGAAGGTTGAATGCCCTATTTTCATTTATGCTAGCATGAACAAATAAGGTGAGTGGATCATTCGGAGATTTGAGAACGAGCATAAGAACCATGCTAAACCTTCACCAAGCAAGTCCTCATATATTAGCATGTATAGGATGGTGAGTTGACATTTCGATTTCGTAGGCAATTACAGATGGGTAGATCTGTCGGCTTTAAGCCAAGACAAATGTATAATTTACTTGATTTGGAACAAAATGACCTCCTTGACCAGATGTGCCTTTCATGTGAAGATATTAGGAATGAAGGCAACAAGGAGAAGTTTTTGAAGTTCAAGGAGGGAGATGCTAATGCCATGATTGCTTACTTCCACACAATGACTGCTGATAATTGCAACTTTTGCCACATGTACCGTCTGGATGAAAATGACCAGCTTCAAGATGTTGTTTGGGTTGATGCACAGAGTCGTGTTGCTTACAACGACTTCCATGATGTAGTATGTTTTGATGCTACATATTTGACCAATCAATACGAGTTGCCATTTGCGAATTGGGTTGGCGTCAATCACCATGGACAATCCATTCTATTGGGTTATGCTCTAGTATCTAGGGAGACTGTCGAAACGCATCAATGGGTGTTTGGTGCATGGTTAAATTTCATGGGTGGGCAAGCTCCTGGTGGTATTTTAACGGATTAGTTTTCAGTAATGAGAAAAGCCATATCGTTGACCATGCCGGACTCGAGACACTATTGGTGCATATGGCACATCACCTAAAAGTTTTGCACAAAACTTGGAACTCATGAGAGGTAAGTGGAGCATATATTTCTTCATGACACATGACATAGTATTTGATGTGCAAAATATGATCTTCATATTTGAGTACTATAATGAAAGTATACTTTAATATATATCTTTTCATGAACATTTACTTCTTCTGATTTATGAAAGTAGACTTCTTTTGATTAAATGGCATATTAACGTAAGTATACATGTTTTGATTAAGCCTATAGTAATGAAAGTGTACCT
>PYUH01000018.1:348003-381571 GCA_016808085.1 Suaeda aralocaspica | reverse complement strand
CTTCTGATTTATGAAAGTAGACTTCTTTTGATTAAATGGCATATTAACGTAAGTATACATGTTTTGATTAAGCCTATAGTAATGAAAGTGTACTTGTTATGATTCAATCTATATTAATAAAGGTATAGTTCATTCTATTTGAAAATGGGAACTTACCAATGTTACATGCCAATGTATTTTTGTTGATGAAAGCTATGTGTGAACATAAAAATGTATGTTTTGTGATATTTGGAATAATATTAAAAATAGTATATTTTAAAAAAATAGTTTTGTCGATAATAATGCAATAAGTGGAACACTCTTGCAGTTGATATTACATGTAGTAAATTTAAAAAGTTTTCTTGTCTATGATAATGCCCTAGTGGAAAAAAAAACCTTTATGTTGCGGTCAAAAGTCTACCTTTTGCTTTGCTTTTTGACCACAACATATGCTAGAGAAGTAAAAGGGTAAAAACT
The DNA here is from genome assembly GCA_016808085.1 of Suaeda aralocaspica. Taxonomy (NCBI): domain Eukaryota; kingdom Viridiplantae; phylum Streptophyta; class Magnoliopsida; order Caryophyllales; family Amaranthaceae; genus Suaeda; species Suaeda aralocaspica. The sequence goes on along the minus strand of PYUH01000018.1, from coordinate 381,115 downwards.
TTACGTTGCAGTCATATAAAGAACTGTAGCATAAAGTTAGATTCTCACCAATATTATTGAGACTTTATGATGCGGTTGTTATAGATGACCGCAACATAAAATTCTTTTGCCACTAAATTTTTTTACTTTATGATTCTTTTTTGGCTTTTTCTAAGGTGTAACCATATGGTTTTGTGTTTTATAAGTTATACCCAATGTTTTTCAAAATTCTCAACTGTACCCTTAAACTCACCTAATTTTCTAAGTTGTGCCCTTTATAATTGATTTTCCATTGAAAATTTTCATTACTTTTGTTTTAATTAATTCTTTTATTGTAATTAATATTCAAAAGATTTAGATTTATCCCTTAAAAAACTTCAAAAGAGTATGATTGAATAAAATTAACCAAATTTGTAACTTAAAATTGTGTAAAAGGGGCACAACTAAATAACATTGGTTAGCCGAAGGATATTATTGAGAATTTTGAAAAATATTGGGTACAACTTAGAAAACGCAAAAAGTCATTGGTACGCCTCAGAAAAAAACCCTTCTTTTTTTTTACATTATATGACCGCATCAAAAGGCTTATATATATATATATATATATATATATTAATATTCACTAGCTTCCACAATTGCTAATTAGAATATTAGTAATAATGATTATTATTATTAATATATTAATATTAATAATTAATATATTAACAATAATAATCATTAGTATTCATAAATTAAGTTAAAAACAACGATAATATTCATATTATTAATAACAAATTAACAATACATAACTTACAATTTAAACATGCATATATATATCTATATGTCACTCCACCTACATTATATAATTACATTGACCAACTGAATTATTTTAAATCNTATATATATATATATATATATATATATATATATATATTAGTATTCCCATATACAATTGCTAATTAGAAAATTATTAATAATAATAGATCATTATTATTAATATATTAACATTAATGATTAATATATTAATTATATTAATCATCAGTATTCACAAATTAAATTATATAATAAATTAAGTTAAAAACAACGATGATATTAATATTGTTAATTAATAACAAATTAATTATATATAATTTAAAATTTAAACATGCATACATATATATGTCACTCCACCTACATAATATAATTACATTGACCAATTGAATTATTTTACATCATCATCTTGCACCAAATTAAATTGAGTGTTTCATTACAAACAATACAAAGTGATGAAACTAGTAGCTTCTCTCTAACTTCAACAATTTCTTAAACGGTATATTGCCCTTGACGTGTTGTCGAATGCAAAACCTTTAAATTCATTAAAAACAAGGAGATATTACGGCTTAAAAATTTCAATAAAGAGCATTCACCTCAAACACAACACATTCAAAAAGCTCAATGTCCAGGAGACTGCAAGCCTCTTATTAAGCTCAATGTCCAGGAGACCATATACACGCAAACACATGCATTCACAACCAAGCTAACACAAGGAGACTAAACGTGGTATGCATAATCAAACTCATAATAAAAACAGGTCTCTAATAATATAATGAAGAAGTCACATAAAGTCCATTCCTTAAGAGGAGTAGAACAACAAACTTCAACCACCAGCACAATAAGAACAAAAACAACAACACAAACAGCAGCAAACATATGCAACGACCTGCCAAAACAAGCTGCTGCTGTAGCAAAAACCAGTTGCAGTAGTCGCAAACTGCAGAATTAAAACAGATAGTCTGCATGCTAAAACAGAATCAGAAATAGAAGCGCTCAGAAACAAAAGGATGCATAAACTGAAGCTAGAAAAGTAGTAACAGAAGCAAAGAAGCAAAAGCAGCAAAATAGAAGCAGAAATGCAGAAGTAGAAAAGCAGAAGCAGAGAAGGAGAAGAAGAATAGCAGCAGCAAAAGTAGCAGAAAAGCAGAAGCAGAATCGGTCGAAGCAGGAAAGCTAAAAAGCAGAAGCCTCTTAGCAAAAGCAGAAGCACAAACTGAAGCTACAAAAGAGAAGCAGAAGCACAAACAGAAGAAGAGCATAACAAAAGAAGAAAAGAGAAAAAACGAAGAGAAATGACATAACAAAAGCTGCACATTAACAAAATATAACCCGACGTCCCCAGATTGGCCTAGGCATTGCCCCACAACGGCTCATGTGTGGATGGCATGGTGTATACGTGCCAGAATGAATGCCACTAACTTGATAAAGATCACATAAAGCTATGGTTGAAGGTCAATGGTATAGAGAAATGGAAGCTGATGTTCATGCATATATAAGTAAACAAGATTTGATTAAAACATTGATAATGCTTGCAACATTCAAACTAAATCACCCAAACTACTTCATATAATTCTTTTGTAAGTCATAATCAATTAATCATAAACACATTCATATATAAAAAAACATACATGAAATCCCTTCATTCATTGACTTGTTATATATCATTTAATTATCTACTATTTCAATTCAATCACTCATTAACCCATATACTCATTCAATTCAACTCATTATGAAACAGAACAAGTCTACAAGCATTTTGAAATAGAACACGAATCGCTTGCGTTGTACCCTATGAGAAAGCATAACTTAGTAATGAGTAGAATCTACTGCATAAATTTAACTCAGTAAACAATGCAAACCTGGCTGCTTCCTGCTGACTTTTCACGCAGACGACCTGCCCTTAGCAGTTGCAGTGATCCAATTATGTCCCTGTTTTACAAAATTAAAGGAAGTTATTGTTTGTTGCTACAAAATGATCTTCATCTTTGCATGAAATTTCAAGCATCAAACTGGTACTAAAAATAAGTAATGAGTGGCCTAAAACTCCTGATTCAGTGCCCTCATCGTGTAAGGTACTATATGGTGACAATGGTTCCTTTACCAGGCATTGATTGAAGCCGCAAAGGTGAAAGCATCACACATATGATAATGGATAGCAAGCTATGGGAATCGTTTCAACAGTTATATAGCAACAGGACATAATTACACAAAAAATAATAGAGCTAGAGTGAGATAAGATAATGGATAATCAGCTACATTTGTTTGGGCATGTGAATTATAAGGAAATTAGAGAATTGCGTTGTTGTTAATTATACCAAGAAGAGAAACTTGAGGACAATAAAATGATAGCCACACAAGAAACCGCACCTAATGAAGGTGTAGTGCAGCCCGTGGAAAAAAGCCTAGAACCAGTCGAAAGGCCTATTGGTGCTGAATCAAATAAACCAAAGACTTCTGTGCTGCTTCGGTTACCATCATAAGAAGTGCAGAGACACTGAAAGATTAAAGGGCGTAAACACACCCTAAATACGAAATTAAGAAAAAAATTTCCACCCAAAATTGCTAATAAACAGCATAAATTACAATTATAAGAGAAAATAAAATGCCCAATTAAACCCTAACAAACTAAACCTACCACCGAATCCCGATTAAAACCTAACCAACTTACTAATTGACAACAAACAGCAACAACCACAACGAGGCACCCCCTTACTCCGGCACGCCCACCACCTCACAACCACCGCGCACCCTCCGCGCGTTACCGCAGCCAGCAAAACTGCACACCACAAAACCACCTACACAACAACCTACCAACAACACCACCTACACAACCACCACGTGAACCCCCACTCGCGACGACTCCCCACCCCTCACTCGCGACGCCCCCACAGAGGAAGAAAACAGTAGAAAACGCGGTGACGAAGGAAGAAAAATGACGAATGAAGAAGAAGAAAGAAGGTAGGGGAGCAAGAGAAGAACAAGAAAGAAGGCACACGGATGAAGAAGAAGAAAAAAGACTGAAGACTAATGAGAGAAGAAGAAGAATGACTGAAGTGTTGCTTTGTTGGTTGTCTTCTGAAATTTCAGTCATGCTTTATTATAACTAGGGTATACGATATTTCTTCTTTTTTTTAGTATACAAACTTTATGCTCCGCACCATAAACAAAGCAAACGAATTTTTTAACCGCAACATAACTTTATGCTGCGGTTTTCTAAACAATCGCAATATAAAGTCTGTTTTAATTTTCTACTAAGAACTTTATGTTTCGTTTTTATTTTTTAACAAAAAGACCGCAGCATATGTGGTGTAGCATATGAAAATTTTTTCACTAGTGATGTAGAACCCTCTTGACATATGTAGCCAGACAATTCAATAAGTTAATGCAATTCTTGTCGATGATTCAGTTACTTACATGTATATTATGATTATATGAAACAATACAACTGCTGCAACAGTGGGATCAAGTGTTGAATAACAATCTCATATCCTAACAGTGGGATCATCACAAACTTCTTATACAATTAAAAAGTAATCTCCTTGCTTGGAGATGTAACAATGTCCAACATCCTTCCATAGGCGGTATTCATGATTTGACAAAACTCCGCGTATCAACTCATGCTGTAAACCCTAAATCCTAAAACCTAAACCCTTTGTAGAGACTTTTTGCACACATAGTGTTTTCTCACTCTGTGCAGGCATGAAAATTGATCATATATTAATAGAGTTAAGTCGCATTAAGTCCATCAAACACCCAAATTCACCAAGCATCAGGGCAAGGCATTATAAGCGATTATAAATTGCATGCTTAAGTGTAGTAGTTAACAAGACTCTAGGAATACATCATTTAATGTACTTATAGAAATTGACAACAAAATTTGAGTGCCAATTTTTAAGGAAGCTTGGGGATATCATGTACTCATAGAAATTGTACGTACTTTTGGTTAGGTTTGAGGTACTTAATTGTTTATTACAAGTACATAGTCATGTATTCAGAGGATAAGTTATGCAGTTGTAGTAAGAGCAAGCATTGATTGAAGTTGATGTTGTCATTATTTAATTACTTTTGTGTCACACTATTTGGTAACTCATGACACATAATAGTGTGTATTTGAGATGATATTTTGATATAAATTATTAAATAATTACTATGCATCATAAGCTGATGGTTGAATGTTTTGCACTACAAATGATAGGTATGAGGAGCTGAAGGAGCAATTGATGAGAGTAATTTATGACAGCATAAGCGTAGAAGAATTTCATGTGAATTGGACTAATTTTATTGAAAAATACGAATTGCATGATGACACATGGCATGCTTGTATATTCCTACGTTATATTCCTACTTACGTATTAAATCATTCTGTGGTTTTTTCTTGTTATTTATATTTGTGATGTATGTTGAACGGTGTGTAAAATTGCTTGATCTAATTGTTGTAGGCTTGCATGAAGAGAAGGAAATATGGATACCTGCTTATCTTAAGCATTTTTTTTTGGGCAGGATTGAAAACTACCCAACAGGTTAAAAGAATTAACAGCTTTTTCCATGAATATGTTGACAAGCATACACGGATGTATGAGTTTTCTCAACGATATTGTCTCGCAATGGAGTCAACGGATGAGGCTGAAAAGGGGATTGATGCGCATGATGCTCGATATAGCAGACTAGTCGTGTATGATTATGCTGCAGAATCTGTTTTCCAAAAAAATTACACTGTTGTAAACTTTAAGGAGGTTTGGGGCGAGTGTATGAGGATCAGTTATCTTACTTATTTTGATTCAATGACTAAAAAGATGTCTGACAACACATATGAGCATTACTTTCAAGATAGGATATGGTACCGGTGAACTAAAACAAAGAAAGATAGAGTAACACGCCATAAGAAATGGTATCGTGTGCAATAGGAATTAGTTGGTCATTAGGCATCTTGTGATTGTCATATGTTTGAATCTACTAGAATAGTATGTCAGCACATGATCAGTCTTTCGGATATTGTTGGTGTTAAAAATGTTCCAGACAATTACATACACGGATGGTGGAGGAAAGGTGTCACTCGAAAACACACAAGGGTGAAGGTCGCGTACCATAATCCGTCAGAGACAACTGAGGTATTAATGCTTGATAGCTTACACCTTCGCTTTGAAACCATTTATAATAATTCTTGTAAGGATACGTCAATTTACAAGGATGCACTTGAGTTATTAGATCGTATGGATATATCCATTGATGAGAAGATAAATGGTAAAGAGAATAATGACTATAATTATACAGGTGCATTAGTAGAAGACCAGGATAATACTCCTACCTCTGTCATTGTTCAAACAAAACGCCCTATGAATGATAGGGTAGTAGCCGATGGTGGATTACATGTTGAGGATGCTTTAAATAATGAAGCTGACTGTTTGGTAGTGGATCATGGCATTGGTCACTAGACGGTCCTAATAGGTGTAAAGTATCCAACTCTATGGAATAAGGTTGGACGCCCAATATCTCATCGGTATTACTCAATTGTTGATAGGTTGCAAGGAAAAGGCAACAACACTGGTGGAGGAAGAGGGAGAGTATAAGGAGGAGGATGAGGAAATGGAGCTGGAAGTGGACGAGGTAGAGGTCGGGGCAGAGGGAGGGGAAGAGGGAGAAGCAATGTCATAGATCAGCCTGATGATGGTGGCTAACCTAATATGGTTCCATGTACTTTTGAGGTCACCCCTGGAGCACATACTATTACTCCATCTGCTGTAAGTTCGACTTAATAATGTTATTGATATGCATATCATGGAAATTGATTTTTCTTCTACAACTTTATATGCTTGTTTCATGAGAATAATTGTGCGTTTGGCTTAGCTTTTGAAAAACAAATTCTAACTCTTTCAACTACTATTATAGAAATGTTTTGTTAGAAAATATTTTAGAGAATTAGAGCAGTATGGTCATTGAATTTCAAAAGTACTTTGGCAATACACAATAAAATTTCAAAAGTAATATTATATTGTTTGGAGCATTGAAAAGACAATGAATAATTTATGGATGTGTAATTAATTTTGTCTTGGCTGTTGTAAGGTGCTAAAGGAAATTGAAATCAACAGCACATCAATTGTCTGGTAGATTGAGTGGTGTCCCATAGTACGACCAATTACTTGCTCACGATACATTTAGTGTTTGGTGTAGTTTAAGCTTTTGTGTTTCACAACTCACTTATAAGCTTGGTAATAGACCCTCCAAGTTGATATCACCTTTAGTAAGTAATTGTTATCTCCTTTATTTTATGAATATATGACATTATATAAAGTATATATTGTTACATGCAAAAGATGGATGATGATAGTTGTAAATAGGTATAACAGTTTGTGGTTGCGGTGTGTGATGTCGTGAACTGAAAAGAGGTGATTTATGCATCGTTAAGTAAATATTATGTAACATTACCTACCTTTTTTTGTAATTTTTAAATGCAGGATGTTAGCTAATATAATGTTCATAACAATGTAGTAGGAGTCATGAGTAGACGCTCCCCGATCACTCCGCTCACCCAATATTCTATGATCCAAGTCCTTGATGTAGATGGTTCAATAGGGTGTTATGTAACACCCTGGAATTTCCTAACTTCTTACTTCTTACTTTTCCGGAAAACATATTAAATTAATAAGGATTATATTTATTAAAACTTCTAAATATGGAAAAACCAAAGTATTACCGCCACCGTGATAATGACTAAAGCATTTATAAAAGTACTACAACCGAAGTCTTAAAACCAAAACACTATAAAACTAAACTTCAAAACAATCACAAATTAAAATTCAACTTTAACCTTATTACACTTCGGAACCATATTAATGGCCCATGAAAATCAAACCAAAACTAAGAGTCTTTAGAAATAAATCAACATCTAAAATAAATGTTAGTTTTCATAGGCAACAAAATAAAGTAAAGCTACAAAAACACAGCAAGTGCTCTCACACCAGCCCATCATGAAATGACTTATGCCCACTTGTACCTGCAGCTTTTCTTTTACTAGACAACTACTCACCACAAGTGGGTCATTGTAGGGCCAAGTCCAACACAAAGCCATGCACACAAAACAAACAGTCAGCAAAGCTGAGTACATAACTACTAAAGACTATGCAACAACCAAAAGAAATAAAACATGCGCTCAACTTACCTATGGACTCAATTAATTCAATTATTATAATTTAAAATTATGGATCCTGCATCGAACAAGTATCCTCCTTAAAAATCATCGCCCCATTGGGCACCAACTTGGGAGCAACTCCAAGAAGGTATTACTATATCACATAAAGTGATGGATATCCAGCGCATTAAAAATAGAAAATAGTACAACGTCTTGTACTCCAATTAGAAGTCATAGATCACTGTTTCATACGACTCCCACCATTGTTGATACTCAAGGTATATATGTTCCAAGAGTTTTAATGCAAGACCTCTTACACTTTACGTGATTTAACAAGTTTACCAATGTTATGACTCTCAAACAACATCACATAAAGACATGCATCAAATCAAGTAAGCCAATTTAATTATCTTCAATTTAAGGTGATTCCAAATTAATCTTATGCGTGTCCTTTAGTTAAACTGAACTTCCTTTACCACACATTAACTGTGAGTGGCTAATTACTTACTTTCTTCTTAACCACACATAAAACTGTGAGTGGCAGCATGTCTAAAATAATTGCTCATAACTTCTTTTAATCATGTGAACAAAAATTCACAACTACCTTTCTTGTTGATTAAGTAACTAACCAACTTAAAAATAACTTCCTTCCTTGATCAATAAACCATTGACCAAATTAAATTGATCATAACATTCCAATTCAAGCTTATAAAAATCTTAACTTTCTATTCAACATGGAATGCCAACATAGTTTAAGGACATGCTACTAATAAACTTGTCATGCACATAAATTCATGATTCAAAACAAGCATACAAGATTTCATGTAATCAAGAATTGTTCACGCATGCATTCTAACCCTTGTGTTTGTCTTTAGTACTTACGTACCTTCTGTAAAGTAACGGTGTTCCGCCGCAACTTCTAGAAGTGTAATAGTTCGAAGTCTCCTACATAGGGAAAAACCGAAACTAAATTAAAACTTGTTAACTAAGTTCTACAACAACTATAAACTAACTTCTATGTTGGAAACTGGTCCAAATCATTCCTTATATGGTCCCTATTCAATTCCATACTTCACTTTTCTTTTCTATTGTATGACTACTTTATGCTTTATAAAACCTTAGTATAATATTTATGCTAGTTTAGAAGAGTTTACAGCAATATAAAGTTACTAAAACTCCTTAAAAAGCTTCAAAAACAACATAAATTTACCATACAATGTATTACTTAATTTATATGATTAATTTATGATAATTACATACTTTAAAAGCCTAATTATTTACTTTATAAAATCTGGACAGCATGTTAAACAAGCTTAAAATCACTTTTAAACTTCATAAAACTACTAAAAATTATATGTAACATCATAGAATTCATATGTGATCATACTGGCATAATATGAACACTTAAAACTTACTTTAACTTGTTTTTATAAAAATTTCAGATTTATTTACTAACTTTAAAGTCATGAAAAACTTATAAAAACATCAAAATTTCATGATAAAACTCTGCTACAGTCTACCAACATAATTATTAAACGAATCTATACATTAGAACAATTTTTCATAAACCAAAACATGATCAAAATATTTATTCCATTGAATTTCTTGATTATAAATTTTGGACAACAATTTATTTTATTTTTAAAGCCTTTAAAAATCAATCTAAACTTCCTAAAATCATCATAAAGTCACACAACAATATTTCATGATCATCATATTGAAGTACAAATCATAAAAACCATAACTTGCATAATTTCTAAACCCTAATCTAAAATTTCATGAACAACAATTTTAATTCATGCCTTAAAACAAATTATACTTTATTAAAACATGATTAAAACTCATAAAAACATGGTTAAACATAAGTGTGAACATGAATTTGCAAGATTGAATCAAAAAGAAAGAAGGAGAAATTTTTTTTTTTAATAAAACTTTCGGAAATTACCGAAGAGGGGAGTGAAACCAGCGGTGGGGTCCGACTGGCACGGATCCCGAGACACCCGGAAAAAAAATTTCTATCTTTTCTCTAAATTTTTTAAATCCTAATGACTAGTATGAGCAAGAAAATCTGAAATTTTGTGTTTTAAGGGGTATTTATAGGCCCCAAAGTAGGATTTGGAAAAGCCCATATTAATCCTAACAGATGGAAATTACCATTAGGCCCATGCCTCAAAATGAATTAGGAAACCTTTGAAAATTCTATTTTTAGATGCCTTTTAGAATATTTTTAAACATAAGAAATATTATTTATGAACACAAATAATTACTTTTAATCAAAACTTATTATTTATTTTATTATTATTAGTTTCTTTTTATTTAATATTCCTATTGAACATATTTTTTTCCAATAAAAATATTAAAATTATACGAATAAAGTACAAACATACTTTCTTAAAATACGTAAAAATGTGGGGTATTACAGTCTACCCCCCTTAAAAGAAATTCGTCTCGAAACTTTGTGTAGATTAGTGTTTGGAATTTGAATAGAGACTACATTTACTTTAAACTTACTTACTGAAATACTATGTTGTTGTAGAGTTTAGACACTTGCTTGACAACTTTTTTATAGACAAACATGAGCTTCTTACTTAAAAGTCATGGAAACTCATAAAACTTGCAAAATTAGAGGGTAAAAACGCGCGAAAAACAGGTCGCTTTCTACCCCCCTTAAGAATCGAGTTACGTCCCCATAGCTCTACTACTAACCTGAAATAGTTCTAGGTATTTTTCTCTCATCATATCTTCAGCTTCCCAAGTAGCTTCTTCGGTTTCTTGGTTAGACCACAACACCTTCACTATTTTGACACTCTTTCTACGAGTATCTCTGACCTTAATGTCTAGGATTTTGATTGGCCTCTCTTCATAGGTAAAACTCTGGTCTAACTCTATTGTTTCAGGTTGTAGCACATGTGACTCGTCTGACACACACTTTCTTAGTTGAGACACATGAAAAACATTGTGAACCTTGCTCAACTCCATTGGTAGTGCTAACTTATAAGCTACCTTTCCAACCCTTTGCAAGATCTCATAGGAATCTATGTATTTTGGACTCAATTTTCATTTCTTTCCAAACCTCATCACCCCTTTCATTGGTGATACCTTAAGTAACACCTTGTCACCAACTTCAAACACAACTTCTTGGCGTTTTTGATCCGCATAGGACTTTTATCTATCTTATGCTGCTTGAATCTTTGCTTGTATAACTCTAATTTTCTTGGTTGTTTCTTCTATTAATCGAGGTCCTAGAATTACTGTCTCACTAATGTCATTCCAACACAAAGGGCTCCTACACTTCCTTCCATACAAAGCCTCAAAAGGTGCCATGTCAATACTTGCATGGTAACTATTGTTGTATGAAAACTCAATGAGGTCCAAGTGATCCTCCCAATTCCCTTGAAAGTCCATTACACAAGCCCTTAGCATGTCCTCTAAGGTTTGTATGGTTCTCTCCATTTGTCCATCAGTTGTTGGATGGAAAGCTATATTCATTTTCAATGTTGTACCAAAGTTCTCCTGAACACTATTCTAGAATTTTGAAAGAAACCTAGAATCCCTATCCGATACGATATCCTTTGGAACTCCATGTAGCCTCACAACATGTTTTATGTAAGCCTTTGCAAGTTGTTCCATTTTCCAAGTCTCTTTCAAGGGTATAAACACTGCTGACTTAGTAAGTCTATCCACCACTACCCATATGGTATCATTCTAATTCTTCGACTTTGGTAAACAAGTCACAAAGTCCATCGAAATGTAATCCCATTTCCATCCTGGTATTTCAAGTGGTTGGACTTCTCCTTGAGGTCTCTTATGCTCAAATTTAACCTTTTGACAAGTAAGACATTTACTCACAAACTCAGCCACTTCTCTCTTCATCCTAGGCCACCAATACATCTTCTTTAAATCCTTATTGTTGGTAATTTCCTTCCTGGTTCTTCTTAATTTCCTCGAGTATTGTTGGTTAGATACTAAGATTACAAAGAATTCCTTCCAAGTCTCCATCCTTCATTATTTCCAAACTCAATCTCTCTATGTCCTTACATAGTTCATTAGCAACCACCAAGGTGTTCACTCCATGTTTAGTTTTACGACTTAGAGCATCGGCTACCACATTAGCTTTCCCTTCATGGTATTGGATATCTAGGTCATAATCCTTGATCAATTCAAGCCATCTCCTTTGTCTCATATTTAAATCCTTTTGAGTGAAAAAATACTTTAAACTCTTGTGGTCTGTGTATACCCTACATTTCACCCCATACAAATAATGTCTCCATATATTCAAAGCAAACACTATTGCTGGTAACTCTAGATCATGAGTAGGGTAGTTAACCTCATATGGTTTCGATTGTCTTGAAGCATAAGCTATCACCTTTCTATTTTGCATTAACACACATCCCAAGCCATTTTTAGAAGCATCAATATACACATCATAAGAGTCACTTCCATCTGGCAAAGTCAACACTGGAGCTGTAGTCAAACGCTCTTTTAAAGTCTGAAATGCCTCTTCACACTTATTACTCCACTCAAATTTACAGTCTTTCTTCATTAATGAAGTCATGGGTTTAGCAATCCTCGAAAAGTCTTTCACAAACCTCCTATAGGAAGTTGCTAACCCTAAGAAACTCCGTACATCCGTTACATTCTTTGGTGTAGGCCATTAGCAATCCTCAATTGATGGTATCCTGACCTCAAATCAATTTTTGAAAACACAGTAACTTCTTTCAATTGATCAAACAAGTCATCAATCCTCGGTAATGGATACTTATTCTTGATTTTCACCTTATTCAGCTCTTTATAGTCAATACATAACCTCAGACTCCCATCTTTCTTCTTCACAAACAGTACTGGTGCTCCCAAGGTGAAGCCCCAGGCCTAATGTAACCCTTTTCCACCAAATCCTGCAATTGTTCCTTCAACTCACTCATTTCTGCAGGTGCCATCCTATAGGGTGCTTTGGAAATAGGTGCTGTTCCTGGGACTAAGTCTATGGTAAAGTCAATTTCTCGTTTAGGTGGCATTCCCGGAATCTCCTCCAGAAATACATCAAGAAAGTCCCTTACTACTTCAATATCCTCAGGTTTAGCAGTCTCAACATGATCCACATCTCTCAGACCACAAAGGTAGATTGGAAAACCTCTCTTCACGAACCTAGCAAACCTCATTACTGGCACTATTTTGTTGTGTTTCGGTAATCCTGTCCTCCAATAGCTCACCTTCTTACCCTTATTCACCAATGAGATCTTCTGTGGTTTACATAGAATCTCAGCCTTATGTTTACTCAACCAATCCATCCCTAGGATCACTTCTAACTCACCTAAATCAAACTCGATTAAGTTAGCCTTAAACTCCACTCCCTCAATTTCAATAGGAACATCCTGAAATCTCCTTTAACATTGCACTTCTTATCCTAAAGGTAACACCATTGACATATCTATTGCTTCTACTTTTCCCAACATAGATTTTAACTTTTCTAAGAGTTTAGTGGAAACAAAAGAGTACGTTGCACCAGAATCAAACAAAACTCTAACGGGAAGAGAGTGAATAGAAAAGGTACCAGTGATCACATCCTTATTAACATCCGCTTCACTTCGAGCCATCACATTTAGCTTTCCAATGTTTGAGGTCTTAGTCTGTCCTCTTCCACTCCCACTCCCATTCCTATTTCCAGCTTGAGGTGTCACCTTTCCTCCCATATTTCCTTGAAAACCCTTTTGTTGTCCCCCAACTGAATTCCCCCTAGTTTGAGAATTCTGTCTCTCCTTTCCTTTGTTCTTAGAGAAGCACTCGTACTCACAGTGTCCAAGTTTGTTACACAGACGACAAGTCATTGGGTTCCCTGCACAGTCCTTTCCTGGGTGATTGTTGGGACACTTCTTGCAAAAGTACACACGCCCTCCTTGACTAGCCACCCGAGTCCTATTCCCATTTTCAGAATTAGGCTTCCCAAAGTTTCCCTTATTACCCTGGAAGTTGTTGTTGAAACGAGGTCTCTTATACCCACCATGATTCCCTTGTTGGTTGAAGTTTCCTCCACCATCCTTCCTTTTCTCCCTCGTCTCACCCTCCTTTTGTACCTCCTTCTTCTTGGTCTATGGCATACAAGTGTACAACTCTACCATATAAGTCATCCAAGGATTCAAAGATATGTCTAGTTAGTTGTGACTGTAAGTCTAAGGGTAACCCTCTTTCAAAGCGACTAGCCTTCAACCTCTCAGTTGCTACAGCTTCAGGGGCAAACCTAGATAATTCTATAAAGTTAGAGTAGTACTCAGTAACAGTCATACTCCCCATCTTAAGTTCTAGAAACTCCTCATCCTTCTGCTTCTGAAGAAACACAGGGTAGAACTTATTACGAATCTGCTCCTAAAACATATCCCAATTAAATCCTGGTAAAGCCCTTATTACAGCCTCATTTTGTGACCACCATAAATCAGCTTCTCCTCTCAGATAGTACACAGCATGGTTCGCTTTAAGCCCCTCTGTCACTCAACTGCCCCAAACAACTTATTAAACTATCTCAACCATCCCTCTAGAACAGTTGGATTGTGCTCTCCTTGGTAAGTGGGTGGCTTGCTTTGAGAAATTTTCTTAAAGAGTTCCCCAGCAGGGTCACTACCATTTCCATTTCCTCTATTAGCTAACTGTTCAGCTATAGTAGCTAATTGCCTCACTACTTCATTCAGCCGATTGTTGTTACATTTAGCCATTCTATTTCTCCTGTAGAGGAAAAGACCTTTGTATTAAATTAAGTCTAACTGAAAGTTAGGACAACATAGACTTAAATCATAAAACACTTTCTCATTTCGTCTCATAAAAGAAATTTCATTCTTTCAGAGCGAATGTTTCACTTCGTCTTGATTGTTTACACAACCATTAAAATAAGAATAAAGCACATAAGAATAAAAAATAATTCCCTTGGTTCTATTCTACTTGAGGCTTTAATTCATAAAATAAATTTATTACTCAACTCTTCTCATCATTTCTTATGGCTCACTGCCACTTATTCAAACTAATATAAACAGTAACTTAAACTGTTCAACTAAATATTAGAAACATTAAACATCAATAGTTAACTAGATCTAAACAAAGTCTCTAAACATTAACATTATCTTTTTTGTCTCTTGACATCACATATTTCCTTGGTATGAACTCCAGTTCATTTTTAGTGTCAAACTCCATTCCTTCATCCGTCTCCTCTTCTTCTTCTTCCATTTCCTCCTCAGGATTTGATCTTCTTCCTCTTCTTCAGATTCGGTTACGAAGTCAACATATACTGGGAGTACTGGGTCTGGGTTCATTTCTTAATATTCCTGCTCTTTCCTAGCAATATACCCCTCCAAGAACATCCAATCACAACCCCACTGACCAACAACATCCTTATACTTAGAATAATTTGAAAGGCCTCCAACAAAGTGGAAATCACTAAATAGGGTGAACGGTCGGGCAAACACCTAACAATCAAGGCTGCTACATGGTCAGGCCAATCCCATTGTGGTAACTTCAACACAGTACTCATGTACCAACAGTAGAACCGTATTTTCCAGACATATTGAGGCGGACTTTCGTAGTCTTTCTTATCCAATGTTCCTATTTGAGTATTTTTATTAGGCATTAATGAGGCTATCGCACACCTATCAAAAATAAACCTAACCACTCTAACTAATATAGCTAGGGAAGTAGGGATCGAATCCACAGGGAAGCAATTAAACCTATTAGTTCTAAAAAGTCTAAACCGTGTAAAGGGCCTTTGAGTGACGATTGTGACTAAGAAATTAACTAGAATTAGAGCTAAATTGATTAAAAGAATTAATTAATAACTAAACCTAGGACATCGGTTCACCACAGATTAACCAGTGAATTTGCACACAAATAATTAATTATATTATCAATTTCCTTGAATTAAGGTCCACTAATTCTCTCGAATCTAGTCCCCTTCAAAACTCCTCTAATGGCTCTCGCTCACTTAGACTCGTTTCGCCTATTGCCCTTATGATCTAATTGTGGTAATCTTACCTCTCGGCATCGATTTCAACAATATCAAACTAACAACTAAACTTGGCCAGTATTTAATTGAAAGCAATAGTAATTGACAATAAGAATTCAAGCAAATTAATAGTTAAACTAATAATTATGAGCAAAACATCACCAATTAGTCCATGGATCCCCTAGTCCTAGAAAAGGAACTACTCACTCATAATTAAAGAAACAGAAACTAAAACAATAAAAGTAATTAAAATACTAAACATGATTAAACCAAACAAAACTAACAATAATTAAGAAATTAAATCTAAATAAAAAACTATTAAAACTAAGAACATAAATTGAAAATAACAATAAACATAACTAAGAACAAGAATTGAGAATAAAATAGAACCTGAATGTTATTGATTGAATGATTGAATAGAGTTTTACACTTTGAGAGAATTTTTAGAGTAAACTAGGATTCTAAAGTCTAAAAAGGCGTAAATGATTAATTAGGAGCAAAAACACTTAAGTACTTAGGCTAAACAAGGGAAAAACGCATGATTTGGGCCTTCAGAGCCACCCGCCCGGACCACCCGGGCGCACAGCCTCGACCCAGGCGGATGGCTTGCTTTGCTTCATTTCTCGGTTTTTGCTCGTTCTTCCTTAATTTCCTCTTTAATTCTTCGTTTTAACACTTCTAGTCTTCGGTTTAGCTTCCCAAATGACTTCAACTCTTCACTAACTTCTTCAAGTGTTTCAAGAGGCTCGAAAAACAACGATAAATCATCGATTCATGTAGAATCTAATAAAAAACACAACAAACACTCGAAATAGCAAAAGTTAGTAGAAATGGCTCAAAAGAGCCGTATTAGAGCTAAGAATCAACCGGGATCGGGGGTAAAATACATATAAAATATCAACTTATCAGGCATACTATGTGACATGCATCCTGCACAAAACTTAAGACTAATGGACCATCCTTCCCGAAAAACAAAAAACAAAAAAAAACTAACTTCTTAATCACTTTGTAACACCCTAGAATTTCTTAACTTCTTACTTCTTACTTTTCCGAAAAAAATATTAAATTAATAAGGATTATATTTATTAAAACTTCTAAATATGGAAAAACCAAAGTATTACCGCCACCGTGATAACGACTAAGGCATTTATTAAAGTACTACAGCGGAAATCTTAAAACAAAAACACTTCAAAACTAAACTTCAAAACAATCCCAAATTAAAAATCAACTTTAAACTTATTACACTTCGGAACCATATTAATGTCCCTTAAAAACCAAACCAAAACTAAGAGACTTTAGAAATAAATCAACATCCAAAATAAATGTTAGTCTTCATAGGCAACAAAATAAAATAAAGCTACAAAAACACAGCAAGCGCTCTCACTCCAGCCCATCATGAAATTACTTATGCCCACTTGTACCTGCAGCTTTTCTTTTACTAGACAACTACTCACCACAAGTGGGTCATTGTAGGGCCAAATCCAAGACAAAGCCATGCACACAAAACAAACAGTCAGCAAAGCTGAGTACATAACTACTAAAGACTATGCAACAACCAAAAGAAATAAAACATGCACTCAACTTACCTATGACGACCTTTCTACATGTACATGGACTCAATTAATTCAATTATTATATTTAAAATTATAAATCCTGCATCGAACGGGTTTCCTGCTTAAAAATCATTGCCTCATTGGGCACCAACTTGGGAGCAACTCCAAGAAGGTATTACTATATCACATAAAGTGACAGGTATCCATCAAATTAAAAAAAGAAAAGAGTACAACGTCTTGTACTCCAATTAGAAGTCATAGATCACTGTTCCATACTACTCCCCCCATTGTTCATACTCAAGGTATATACGTTCCAAGAGTTTTGATGCAAGACCTCTTACACTTTACGTGATTTAACAAGTTAAGCAATGTTATGACTCTCATATGACATCACATAAAGACATGCATCAAATCAAGTAAGCCAATTTAATTATTTTTAATTTAAGGTGATTCCAAATTAATCTTATGCGTGTCCTTTAATTAAACTGAACTTCCTTTAGCACACATTAACTGTGAGTGGCTAATTACTTACTTTCTTCTTGACCACACATTAAACTGTGAGTGGATAAATGTCTAAAATAATTGCTCATAACTTCTTTTAATCATGTGAATAAAAATTCACAACTACCTTTCTTGTTGATTAAGTTACTAACCAACTTAAAAATAACTTCCTTTTTTGATCAATAAACCATTGGCAAAATTAAACTGATCATAACATTCCAATTCATGCTTATAAAAAACTTAACTTTCTATTCAACATAGAATGCCATCATACTTTAAGAACATGCTACTAATAAACTTGTCATGCACATAAATTCAAGATTCAAAACAAGCATACAAGATTTCATGAAATTGAGAATTGTTCAAGCATGCATTCTAACTCTTGTGTTTGTCTTTAGTACTTACATACCTTGTGTAAAGTAACGATGCTCTGCCATAACTTCTGGAAGTGAACTAGTTTGAAATCTCCTACAGAGGGAAAAACCGAAACTAAATTAAAACTTGTTGACTAAGTTCTACAACAACTATAAACTAACTTCTATGTTGGAAACTGGTCCAAAACATTCCTTATATGGTCTCTATTCAATTTCATACTTCACTTTTCTTTTCTATTGTATGACTACTTGGTTTTCGGGACTTATTTATGCTTTATAAAAACTTGTATAATATTTATGCCAGTTTAAAGAGTTGACAGCAATATAAAATTACTAAAACTCCTTAAAAAGCTTCAAAAACAACATAAATTTACCATACAATGTATTACTTAATTTATATGATTAATTTATGATAATTACATACTTTAAAAGCCTAATTATTTACTTTATAAAATCTGGACAGCATGTTAAACAAGCTTAAAATCACTTTTAAACTTCATAAAACATACTAAAAATATATGTAACATCATAGAACTTGATAAGTTGATATTTTATATGTATTTTATCCACGATCCCGGTTGATTTTTAGCTCTAATACGGCTCATTTGAGCCATTTCTACTAACTTTTGCTATTTCGAGTGTTTGTTGTGCTTTTTATTAGATTTTACAGGAATCGATGATTTATCGTTGTTTTCCGAGCCTTTTAAAACACTTGAAGAAGTTAGTGAAGAGTTGAAGTCATTTGGGAAGCTAAACCGAAGACTAGAAGTGTTAAAACGAAGAATTAAAGAGGCAATTAAGGAAGAACGAGCGAAAACCGAGAGACGAAGCAAAATAGGCTACCCGCCCGGGTCGAGGTTGTGCGCCCGGGTGAGGGCTGCACGCCCGGACCCTCCGGGCGGGTGGCTCTGAAGACCTAAAATCACGCGTTTTTCCCTTGTTTAGCCTAAGTACTTAAGTGTTTTTTCTCCTAATTAGTCAATTACGCCTCTGTTGACTTTAGAATCATAGTTTAGTCTAAAAATTCTCTCAAAGTGTAAAACTCTATTCAATCATTCAATCAATAATATTCAGGTTCTATTTTAATCTTAATTCTTGTTCTTAGTTATGTTTGTTATTATTTTCAATTTATGTTCTTAGTTTTAATAGTTTTATGTTTAGATTTAATTTTCTTGATTGTTGTTGGTTTTGTTTAGTTTAATCATGTTTAGTATTTTAATTACTTTTATTGTTTTAGTTTTTGTTTCTTCAATTATGAGTGAGTAGTTCTTTTTCTAGGACTAGGGGATCCATGGATTAATTGGTGATATTTTGCTCATAAATATTAGTTTAACTATTAATGTGCTTGAATTCTTATTATCAATTACTATTCNTGAATTCTTATTGTCAATTACTATTCCTTTCAATTAAATACTGGCCAGGTTTAGTTGTTAGTTTGATATTGTTGAAATCGATGCCGAGAGGTAAGATTACCACAATTAGATCATAAGGACAATAGGCAAAACGAGTCTAAGTGAGCGAGAGCCATTAGAGGAGTTTTGAAGGGGACTAGATTCGAGAGAATTAGTGGACCTTAATTCAAGGAAATTGATAATATAACTATTTATTTGTGTGCAATTCGTTGGTTAATCTGTGGTGAACCGATGTCCTAGGTTTAGTCATTAATTAAATTCTTTAATCAATTTAGCTCCAATTCTAGTTAATTTCTTAGTCATAATTGTCACTCAAAGGCCCTTTACACGGTGTAGACTTTTTAGAACTAATAGGTTTAATTGCTTCCCTGTGGATTCGATCCCTACTTCCCTAGCTATATTAGTTAGAGTGGTTAGGTTTATTTTTGATAGGTGTGCGATAGCCTTATCAAATTTTGGCGCCGTTGCCGGGGAGGCAATTTTTAATTCTATTAGTCGGGTTTATACTGTTTTTCTTTTTATTTTTCTTAGTCTCAAATAACTTTTTGGTTCTTTGAGGCAGTTTCTCATCTTTGCTCGGAGTTACATATTGTGCAGGTTTATAGGTTTATGTGACCCGACCACGAGCCTGATACTTTCATTTTCCCTGAGCCCGAGCGAGTATTTTTGAAGTGGTTAAGACGTAGTAGATGCCGGATATTTCTTCCTCGATCCGTGGAGGAAACTGTTTCTGATTTGTCTCAGTTTTTCGAGTTCACTTTCAACCCGTTGTTTGAAGGATATTTAGAGGTCGAAATGGCTACCGAAGGAGAAGGACAGGGTAGAGGACCAGCACCTCCACCACCACCACCTGCAGCTCGTTCATTGAGAGATTATTGCTTGCCTAGTACGGAGTCTATGGATGGAGGTTATTCAGTACCTGATACCGATGCTGCTAATTTTGAACTGAAACCGGCTTTTGTGAACATGGTTGAACGAAATCAAATTTCAGGGACATTGAAGGAGGATCCGAATTTACACTTACAGAATTTCCTTCAATACTGTGATACTATCAAGCAAATGAACGTTTCTAAGGACTACATTAGGAGAAGAATGTTCCCATTTTCGTTGAAGGACAAGGCTAGAACCTGGTTGAATGATCTTAATATGGCCACAATTAATTGTTGGGAGGACTTGGCTCTTGCTTTTCAGAGGAAGTACTATCCACCACAGAGAACTGCTTTATTGAGGAGCCAAATTACTAACTTTAATCAGGAGACAGATGAGTCACTTTATGATGCTTGGGAACGGTTTAAGGAGTTATTGAGAATGTGTCCTCATCATGGGCTTGAGAAATGGTTTCTGGTCCAGTCATTCTACAATGGTTTGGGTAATGAGAGTAGAGCTTTGTTAGATTCTGCTGCTAATGGTCGATTCATGAACCAGGAGGTCAATGCTGCATATGAACTGATTGATGAAATTGCCACTCATAATTCACAGTTTGGTAACCTTAGAGGGCATTCCAAGAAGGGTGGAAAACATGTAGTTGATGATAAGTATGAGAGTCTAGCTGCACAGATCAATGCCATAAGTCAGAAGCTTGATAAGATTGGTACTACAGCTCCTCCACCATCACCTGTAGCTGCACTTTCGGGATGTACTGATCCTTTCTTGTGATTCCTGTGGTTCGTTCGGTCATAGTTCCCAATCATGTACCAGTTCAGTAGAGCAAGTGTGCGCCTTTCAAGCCTACAAGAACAATCCATATTCCAATACATATAATCCAGGCTGGAAGGATCACCCATACTTTTCCTACAAGAATAACAGCAATGTACAGTATCCTCAGCAAGCTATATCACCTCAGTAGGCACCGCAGCAGATGTAGAGACATGTACCACCACACCCACCAGGTTTCAGTAGGCCGCCACTATCAGCACCACCATTGCCAGTTCAGCCTAGTGGAGAAATCTCAGAGCTGAAGAATATGATGTTGCAAATGCAGAAAAATATGGAGGCAATGCAGGCTCACAAGAAGCACCTGGAGACCCAGATAGCTCATATTGCACAACCAACTGCTCAAAGGCAACCAGGCCACCTTCCATCACAACCTACACCTCCAGTATCACAGGCATCACAGAATCCCCCGAGGGACCATGTCAATGCCATTACTTTGAGGAGTGGAACTGCTTATGAGGGCCCAAAAATGCCTACTGATGATGTTAATTCTGATATTGCATGTGGAGCTGAAAAGACCAGTGATGTGGTGATTGAAGATTTGGAGATAGTTCCCAGCTAAGGAAACTGAAGCACCTAAGGAGAAGGTAGATGACACATCGATTGATACGATCCCGAGGTCACAGGTTAGGTTACCTTTTCCGAACAGGGTAACCAGAAGTAAGAATGATAACCATTTCAGTAAATTTTTAGATATTGTGAAGAATTTGCAGGTTACTGTTCCATTTACTGATTTGATAACCGAAATTCCTACTGATACTAAATTTTTGAAAGATATTTTAAGTAGGAAACGTGAGTTGAATGTAGTGGAGACTGTAGCACTTACGGAGGAGTGCAGTGCCATACTGCAAAATAAGTCACCACCGAAACTAAAGGACCCGGGAAGTTTTTCTATTCCTTGTAATATTGGCCCACTGTTCATTGATAAAGCTTTATGTGATTTAGGGGCTAGTGTCAGTGTCACGCCTTTAACTATTTGTAAAAAAACTTGATGGGTGCTTTAAAGGTTACAAACATCACTTTGCAGATGGCAGATAGGACAGTGAAATACCCTAAAGGTATTTTAGAGGATGTCCCGGTGAGAGTCGGGAAATTTTTTATTCCTGTTGATTTTGCTGTGTTAGATATGGATGAGGATGCTCATATCCCAATTATACTTGGTAGACCTTTCTTACACACTACAGGTTCTGTTATTATTGTCAAAAATGGAAATTTGACTCTTTCTGTAGGGGATGATAAAGTCACCTTTAATCTTAATGCTGCATTTAAAAATCCTATAATAGAACAATCATGTCATGCAATTTATACTCTTAATGAAATTGTTCTTAATGACTTGCCTCGATCCCCTAAAAACGATCTTCTGGAGGCTCCTGTGTGTTTGGATACTATTGCAGGTGACGAAGATGATGTTACTAACAAGCTATGTCAGGATCAAAAGAAAAGGAAACCCCGTCCCAAGAAACGTCGGAAACCTCGGAAACAATCTTCTCATGCTTGTAATTTGAATACGAAAAATGATGAGGTTTTTAACAAGGAACGTAAAGCATTTGAGCAACCAATAATTCCTAATTGCTTTGATTATTTAACTAAATGTGGTTCATGTTCACTCTTCGATCCTCCATGAGCTAAGAGGTAACATGGTCAAGCTACTGACCTTAAACAAGCGCTTTGAGGGAGGCAACCCGCAGTTAGTTTAGTTTTTAGTAGCTTTTTCTTTTTATTTTCTTAGTTTAGTAGGGACTCTAGCTCATTTCTTAGTGTTGATAAGGGGAGAGTGAGGTACTAATGAATTCTTCAAGTGTTACGGTGTGATTACAGGTGCAATTTAGGTGAAAAAAGTGAAAAAAGGACGAAAAAATCTCACTTAGCTGCATGCCCGGACCCCCCGGGCGAATAGCACTACCCCGGGCGTGTAGCCCTCGTCCCGGGCGCGTAACCCATTTTCCAATACTTAGTATTTTCACAAAAATCACCTAAGTAGCCATTCGCCCGGACCCTCCGGGCGCTCAGCTCGCGGCCCGGGCGAATTGACTGTTTGCGGCAGATTCAAAAGGTCAATTTTAAACAGCCATAACTTTTTCTCCGGGACGTTCCACGAGGCGGACGACCTATCGTTGGAAAGCTCTTTGAGTCTAATTTCCAATGAAATAAGAATCACGTTAATCCAAATTATATCTTTTGAGATATTGTCGAAACAATGAGAGGTAGTCAAATTTCAATCCGTGTATGCTATGTGCAATACCATCTACCACTCACGCCTCTTTCTTATCCTTGGACAACTTCATCCTCTCACCCATATACATCATATTACATCCCCTCCCTAAACCCCTCCACCATCTCTCTTATCTCTCGCCTTACTTCCTTCAGCATGAGGACAATGCTGAGTCCGGCTTGGGGGAGGTAACTTTATTGTTTTCTTAGTTTAGTTTTTATTTCTTTCTTAGGATAGTCATATGGTTTGTACTACTTGTTAGAAGTAGGAGTTTACATATGACCAAAAAAATGTACTGCTTTCATAGTTTAGATTTCTTTATTTGCTTTTGATGGTTAGCTTTATTTGATTGATTGATTGATTGGTTTGATGAAACTTTGTGAATGGTGACTTCCCTGTGCCCCGCATTTTATTTAAAAATGTTTCTGATCGATTTGGGCATGTGATGAGTTATGTTTTGGGAATTGCCAACTTGGACTTGAACTTGACTTAGCTTGAAACGATTTCTAATCTTGCCATTATAACCATGTGTAGAGTAGAGGCTTGAACTGTGTTAACGGGAGGATTTGACCTGCATACATTATTTCTATGCTTATTTTCTTTCATGCGTGCTTAGTTCCTGGTGCTTGTATGATCCATGTTTTTGGCTTTTGACTCTAGTAGCTTGGCTTTGATATGTTACATGCTGCAAATGATAAAAGGCATTCATTTCTTTTAGGAGCTTTCAGATTTTAGGCATTCCTTCACAAAATTTTCCCTTGGTCCTTATTTTGAGCTTTTATCCCTTTCATTTGCATTTTAGCCACATTACAACCCTATTTGGCCTTGTTCTAATCAATCGATATATGCCCAAGCTTGGCTTGGGGGAGTTGAAGAGTTGTTTTGTTGTTGTATTGCATTTGATTGGAGGTTTTGGAGGATTGGAAAATTGTGAAAAGGTTTTGTTAAATTTTTATAATAGGTCTCACATTAAGGCTCTGCATACCAATGTTTAGGCTAGTTTAATGAAGAATTAAAATATTATAAAACTTTTATTGGCCTAGATATGTATGTGTGATGATTTTGTTCTTGACATGTCATTAAGAGTCGTGAGTCTAAGTTGAAAAAAAAAATCTTGAAAGTTGAAAGAAAAAGAAAAAAAAAAGAAATGAAAAATGAAAAAAAAGGGAAAATGAAAAGATGTTGAAAGAGAAAAGGCTTATGATATTTGGAGTAGTTGAAATGTAAAGCTTTATGGTGTGATGTGATTCTATGAGAATTGGAGTTGATGTTGGAGATGTTGATTTTGATTTTTAATTGCTACATGCGTATAACCCGCATTTTCCACCACATTATCCCAAATTCTATCCTACCCATCACCCATTGCCACGTTACAAGCTCATAAAGACCTTTTTGATCAGTATGTGCATATTTTTAGTTCTTGCGAATTGAGTCAATTGCCAAAGCTAGGGAGTATTACTTGCATTTCGAGTCGACATTCATACTAGGATTGAGTGATTACCTTTAAACACTTGCATGAGGTGTGAGATGTGGGTTTGGGTTCTCAAATTTTGCATTCAAACACTTAATGCATTTGCATTTTTTTGGGATTAAGGGTGAGCTTCATTATCTATGCTCAATTTTATGTGTGGAGTGACACCGAGTGAGCTACTCTAGTCATCGACTTCTATTTCTTACATGGTTGGCTTATTGATTTTGATTTGAGTGAATGGCGGTCAAGGGATTTTGATGGGTTGGTTGAGGATCTTGCATGCTCGGAATTGCTTGAGTTAGTCTTGTTTTGCAAAGTTAAAGGGGTGAAGTCATTGTTTGTTTAGTTGTTTGCTTGAGGACAAGCAAAGGTTTGGCTTGGGGGAGTTTGATAAGTTGATATTTTATATGTATTTTATCCCCGATCCCGGTTGATTCTTAGCTCTAATACGGCTCATTTGAGCCATTTCTACTAACTTTTGCTATTTCGAGTGTTCGTTGTGCTTTTTATTAGATTTTATAGGAATCGCTGATTTATCGTTGTTTTCCGAGCCTTTTGAAACACTTGAAGAAGTTAGTGAGGAGTTGAAGTCATTTGGGAAGCTAAACCGAAGACTAGAAGTGTTAAAACGAAGAATTAAAGAGGCAATTAAGGAAGAACGAGCGAAAACCGAGAGACGAAGCAAAATAGGCTACCCGCCCGGGTCGAGGTTGTGCGCCCGGGTGAGGGCTGCACGCCCGGACCCTCCGGGCGGGTGGCTCTGAAGACCTAAAGTCACGCGTTTTTCCCTTGTTTAGCCTAAGTACTTAAGTGTTTTTTCTCCTAATTAGTCAATTGCGCCTCTGTTGACTTTAGAATCATAGTTTACTCTAAAAATTCTCTCAAAGTTTAAAACTCTATTCAATCATTCAATCAATAATATTCAGGTTCTATTTTAATCTTAATTCTTGTTCTTAGTTATGTTTGTTATTATTTTCAATTTATGTTCTTAGTTTTAATAGTTTTATGTTTAGATTTAATTTTCTTGATTGTTGTTGGTTTTGTTTAGTTTAATCATGTTTAGTATTTTAATTACTTTTATTGTTTTAGTTTTTGTTTCTTCAATTATGAGTGAGTAGTTCTTTTTCTAGGACTAGGGGATCCATGGATTAATTGGTGATGTTTTGCTCATAAATATTAGTTTAACTATTAATGTGCTTGAATTCTTATTATCAATTACTATTGCTTTCAATTAAATACTGGCTAGGTTTAGTTGTTAGTTTGATATTGTTGAAACCGATGCCGAGAGGTAAGATTACCACAATTAGATCATAAGGACAATAGGCAAAACGAGTCTAAGTGAGCGAGAGCCATTAGAGGAGTTTTGAAGGGGACTAGATTCGAGAGAATTAGTGGACCTTAATTCAAGGAAATTGATAATATAACTATTTATTTGTGTGCAATTCGTTGGTTAATCTGTGGTGAACCGATGTCCTAGGTTTAGTCATTATATTAAATTCTTTAATCAATTTAGCTCCAATTCTAGTTAATTTCTTAGTCATAATTGTCACTCAAAGGCCCTTTACATGGTGTAGACTTTTTAGAACTAATAGGTTTAATTGCTTCCCTGTGGATTCGATCCCTACTTCCCTAGCTATATTAGTTAGAGTGGTTAGGTTTATTTTTGATAGGTGTGTGATAGCCTCATCAGAACTCTTATGTGATCATACTTGCATAATATGAACACTTAAAACTTACTTTAACTTGTTTTTATACAACTTTCAGATTTATTTCTTGACTCTTAAGTCATGAAAAACTTATAAAAACATCAAAATTTCATGATAAAAATCTTCTAAAGTCAACCAACATAATTACGAAACCAATCTATACTTTAGAACAATTTTTCATAAACCAAAACATGACCAAAATATTTATTCCATTGAATTTCATGATAATAAATATTGGACAGCAATTTATTTTATTTTTAAAGCCTTTAGAAATCAATCTAAACTTCATAAATTCATCATAATGTCACACAACAATAATTCATGATCATCATATTGAAGTACAAATCATAAAAACTCATAAAAATCATAACTTGCATAATTTATAAACCCTAATCTAAAATTTCATGAACAACAATTTTAATTAATGCCTTAAAACAAATCATACTTTATTAAAACATGATTAAAACTCATAAAAACAAGGTTAAACATAAGTGTGAACATGAATTTGCAAGATTAAATCAAAAAGAAAGGAGAAATTTTTTTGATTTAAAAATTGCGGTAATTACCAAAGAGGGGAAGGAAACCGGCGATGGCAGCGGCGGTGGCGCTGCGGCGGCGAGGGTGGCGCCAGCGGTGGGGTCTGGCTGGCATGGATCCCAAGACACCCAAGAAAATAAAAAATTCTCTCTTCTCTAAATTTTTGAGATCCTAATGACTAGTATGAGCAAGAAAATCTAAAATTTTGGGTTTTAAAGGGTAATTATAGGCCCCAAAGTAGGATTTGAAAACGCCATACTAATCCTAACAAGTTGAAATTACCATTAGGCCGCCTTTGCCTCAAAATAAATTAGGAAACCTTTGAAAATTCTATTTTAAGGCTTTTAGAATATTTTTAAACATAAAAAATATTATTTATGAACACTAATAATTACTTTCAATCAAAACTTGTTATTTATTTTATTATTATTAGTTTCTTTTTATTTAATATTCCTATTGAACATATTTTTTTCCAATAAAAATATTGAAATTATACGAATAAAGTACAAAAATACTTTATTAAAATACATAAAAATGTGGGGTATTACATATTATGTCGAGACCGGTGCACAAATGGTCCTCTTTCAAAAAAAAAATTCGTATAGTATTGAAGGCTCTACAAATGCCAAGAATAATCCAATGAACATGGAGTTGCAGTTGAAACTGTAATGTATGAATGCGATTTTTAACATTAGGATTATTAAGCTGTACCTTACACTAGCTTATGGTGAAGTAGACGTAGACCTAAATTGCCATTAAACATTGCCCTTGTGTGTCCTTTGTTTTGTATTTTTGGTACTTTGTATTGTTTTATTACTGGAAGTTATGTGTTTGTTTTGAATATTGGCTCACAGGGTTTCATACATGTGTGTTATAACTTTTGACATGAATGATCCAATTGTGATGACCGTCTTTGAAAATACTCTTGAAGCTGACTAAATTAAATGGTTCATGAATTTGATTAGTTATGGTAGTGACTTGATTAAGTAATGGGATGTTCGTAAATCTTATCTTGGTAATCCTGAACCTGAAACAATGGATTATGTAAGCAGAATTGATTTTCAGTTAACTAAAATATGGTTCATGATTACTTTAGTGGGGTGTTTCAACTATCGTCATTTAATTTTTCTTGTGAAATCAGCCTTATTATGATTAGATTTAAATTATTATTTGAGTATAACATCCATTTCGGGTGAATTGCTATTACACTCCGCGTGATGCCTCAGACAAATAGTTTGGAAATTTATCCCGCGAGTAATGCACTAATTAGAGTTAGGCCTGATTTGTCGTCAACATAGTGTAATAATTTTATTGTTGTCATAAATTGACATCACTATAGAACAATGAAAACATTTCACAAAAATTAATAAAAATAATAGTCAACCTTCTTACAATTAACTGAAATTCTTCTAGTTTTTTTTATTTTTTTTATTTTTTAATAATTTGGGTTTTTAGCAGACTAAGAGGCAAATTATTGAAATGTAGCAAAGCAAGAGGCTAGTTAAATTTTCGTCTGCTAAACAAACAAACTTTATATTTGTCATTCAAAACCTTCCGATATCAATGTTAAAT
Source organism: Suaeda aralocaspica (assembly GCA_016808085.1). NCBI lineage: Eukaryota > Viridiplantae > Streptophyta > Magnoliopsida > Caryophyllales > Amaranthaceae > Suaeda > Suaeda aralocaspica. Next base: position 352,186 of record PYUH01000018.1, on the reverse strand, counting down.
ATGAAATTATATATAGTAAATTGTTTGGGCGTGACCCTCTTTTGCACAAAAATGAGAACTAACTCAAACTTGTACTTCTTGAAATTTATCTTTATATCGGCTCAAAACTAGTAATTATGAATTTTAAACAAATACATTAATAATAATAATAATATTAGTAGTAGGTTACTCACTCATGCTATACAAAGTACTTCACTTCATCAACCATACACTATATACAAGGAAATTATACTTTGTTGCATTGCATGTATAATGAATGCATCCAAAGGGTCCCTTATCACTCCAACCTAACCCATCCTTGCACATGTAACCTCACTAGTAAATATTTGCAAAGTTTTAACTTCTAAGGCCTACTGTTCTTCAAGTGCACGATGTACACAAATACTCATATACATATGCACTCGAAGAACAAGTAGAGAAATGACAAACTGAAATTTTATTTAGAAACAAAAAGAAGGAAAATATTTGCAATGTAAATGAGATTACATGTTCAAGGACAGTCCCAAACCGGGGACTATCACTAGTACAAAAAACAAGATTTGCTGCGGTTTTTTGGCGGTTATTTGCTGCGGTTTTGAACCGCAGCACTTATAGCAGCAGCAAATAAGAAAAACTTATTTGCTGCGGTTTAACCGCAGCAAAAAATAAGGTTATTTGCTGCGGTTGTTTGGAGAACCGCAGCAAATAACACCTAAAAAATGGTGGGAAAAAGGATTATTTGCTGCGGTTCTCCACACAACCGCAGCAAATAACCCTTTTTCCCACCATTTTTTAGGTGTTATTTGCTGCGGTTCTCCAAACAACCGCAGCAAATAACCTTATTTTTTGCTGCGGTTAAACCGCAGCAAATAAGTTTTTCTTATTTGCTGCTGCTATAAGTGCTGCGGTTCAAAACCGCAGCAAATAACCGCCAAAAAACCGCAGCAAATCTTGTTTTTTGTACTAGTGATAGTCCCCGGTTTGGGACTGTCCTTGAACATGTAATCTCATTTACATTGCAAATATTTTCCTTCTTTTTGTTTCTAAATAAAATTTCAGTTTGTCATTTCTCTACTTGTTCTTCGAGTGCATATGTATATGAGTATTTGTGTACATCGTGCACTTGAAGAACAGTAGGCCTTAGAAGTTAAAACTTTGCAAATATTTACTAGTGAGGTTACATGTGCAAGGATGGGTTAGGTTGGAGTGATAAGGGACCCTTTGGATGCATTCATTATACATGCAATGCAACAAAGTATAATTTCCTTGTATATAGTGTATGGTTGATGAAGTGAAGTACTTTGTATAGCATGAGTGAGTAACCTACTACTAATATTATTATTATTATTAATGTATTTGTTTAAAATTCATAATTACTAGTTTTGAGCCGATATAAAGATAAATTTCAAGAAGTACAAGTTTGAGTTAGTTCTCATTTTTGTGCAAAAGAGGGTCACGCCCAAACAATTTACTATATATAATTTCATATTTAACATTGATATCGGAAGGTTTTGAATGACAAATATAAAGTTTGTTTGTTTAGCAGACGAAAATTTAACTAGCCTCTTGCTTTGCTACATTTCAATAATTTGCCTCTTAGTCTGCTAAAAACCCAAATTATTAAAAAATAAAAAAAATAAAAAAAACTAGAAGAATTTCAGTTAATTGTAAGAAGGTTGACTATTATTTTTATTAATTTTTGTGAAATGTTTTCATTGTTCTATAGTGATGTCAATTTATGACAACAATAAAATTATTACACTATGTTGACGACAAATCAGGCCTAACTCTAATTAGTGCATTACTCGCGGGATAAATTTCCAAACTATTTGTCTGAGGCATCACGCGGAGTGTAATAGCAATTCACCCGAAATGGATGTTATACTCAAATAATAATTTAAATCTAATCATAATAAGGCTGATTTCACAAGAAAAATTAAATGACGATAGTTGAAACACCCCACTAAAGTAATCATGAACCATATTTTAGTTAACTGAAAATCAATTCTGCTTACATAATCCATTGTTTCAGGTTCAGGATTACCAAGATAAGATTTACGAACATCCCATTACTTAATCAAGTCACTACCATAACTAATCAAATTCATGAACCATTTAATTTAGTCAGCTTCAAGAGTATTTTCAAAGACGGTCATCACAATTGGATCATTCATGTCAAAAGTTATAACACACATGTATGAAACCCTGTGAGCCAATATTCAAAACAAACACATAACTTCCAGTAATAAAACAATACAAAGTACCAAAAATACAAAACAAAGGACACACAAGGGCAATGTTTAATGGCAATTTAGGTCTACGTCTACTTCACCATAAGCTAGTGTAAGGTACAGCTTAATAATCCTAATGTTAAAAATCGCATTCATACATTACAGTTTCAACTGCAACTCCATGTTCATTGGATTATTCTTGGCATTTGTAGAGCCTTCAATACTATACGAATTTTTTTTTTGAAAGAGGACCATTTGTGCACCGGTCTCGACATAATATGTAATACCCCACATTTTTATGTATTTTAATAAAGTATTTTTGTACTTTATTCGTATAATTTCAATATTTTTATTGGAAAAAAATATGTTCAATAGGAATATTAAATAAAAAGAAACTAATAATAATAAAATAAATAACAAGTTTTGATTGAAAGTAATTATTAGTGTTCATAAATAATATTTTTTATGTTTAAAAATATTCTAAAAGCCTTAAAATAGAATTTTCAAAGGTTTCCTAATTTATTTTGAGGCAAAGGCGGCCTAATGGTAATTTCAACTTGTTAGGATTAGTATGGCGTTTTCAAATCCTACTTTGGGGCCTATAATTACCCTTTAAAACCCAAAATTTTAGATTTTCTTGCTCATACTAGTCATTAGGATCTCAAAAATTTAGAGAAGAGAGAATTTTTTATTTTCTTGGGTGTCTTGGGATCCATGCCAGCCAGACCCCACCGCTGGCGCCACCCTCGCCGCCGCAGCGCCACCGCCGCTGCCATCGCCGGTTTCCTTCCCCTCTTTGGTAATTACCGCAATTTTTAAATCAAAAAAATTTCTCCTTTCTTTTTGATTTAATCTTGCAAATTCATGTTCACACTTATGTTTAACCTTGTTTTTATGAGTTTTAATCATGTTTTAATAAAGTATGATTTGTTTTAAGGCATTAATTAAAATTGTTGTTCATGAAATTTTAGATTAGGGTTTATAAATTATGCAAGTTATGATTTTTATGAGTTTTTATGATTTGTACTTCAATATGATGATCATGAATTATTGTTGTGTGACATTATGATGAATTTATGAAGTTTAGATTGATTTCTAAAGGCTTTAAAAATAAAATAAATTGCTGTCCAATATTTATTATCATGAAATTCAATGGAATAAATATTTTGGTCATGTTTTGGTTTATGAAAAATTGTTCTAAAGTATAGATTGGTTTCGTAATTATGTTGGTTGACTTTAGAAGATTTTTATCATGAAATTTTGATGTTTTTATAAGTTTTTCATGACTTAAGAGTCAAGAAATAAATCTGAAAGTTGTATAAAAACAAGTTAAAGTAAGTTTTAAGTGTTCATATTATGCAAGTATGATCACATAAGAGTTCTGATGAGGCTATCACACACCTATCAAAAATAAACCTAACCACTCTAACTAATATAGCTAGGGAAGTAGGGATCGAATCCACAGGGAAGCAATTAAACCTATTAGTTCTAAAAAGTCTACACCATGTAAAGGGCCTTTGAGTGACAATTATGACTAAGAAATTAACTAGAATTGGAGCTAAATTGATTAAAGAATTTAATATAATGACTAAACCTAGGACATCGGTTCACCACAGATTAACCAACGAATTGCACACAAATAAATAGTTATATTATCAATTTCCTTGAATTAAGGTCCACTAATTCTCTCGAATCTAGTCCCCTTCAAAACTCCTCTAATGGCTCTCGCTCACTTAGACTCGTTTTGCCTATTGTCCTTATGATCTAATTGTGGTAATCTTACCTCTCGGCATCGATTTCAACAATATCAAACTAACAACTAAACCTAGCCAGTATTTAATTGAAAGCAATAGTAATTGATAATAAGAATTCAAGCACATTAATAGTTAAACTAATATTTATGAGCAAAACATCACCAATTAATCCATGGATCCCCTAGTCCTAGAAAAAGAACTACTCACTCATAATTGAAG
>PYUH01000018.1:342918-345033 GCA_016808085.1 Suaeda aralocaspica | reverse complement strand
TACAGTAATTAACAAATCAGTAACCAAAAAATTTCCACAAAACAGTACAGTAATCAATAACAAATCAAACAATTCAAGAAATTAAGGATAACCCAAAAATCAACTTTAACCCATGATTATATATTACTGCAAAAAATAAACATGAATCAAAATTAAAACTTCGAATTAGCACGTAATTAACAGTAATTAATCAATCAAACAAAGAAGGATTAGAGAAAAACACCATGATGAGAGTAACCAAAAATTACCTAAACAGGAAGGCAGGCGACGGAGACTGAAGAAGATAAGGCCGGCAGAAGAAGATAACGGCGACAGAAGAAGATAAGGGGCGATGAAGATTGGGTCTTTGTGGACTGTTCAGATCGAGGGAGTTAGGTTTGTCACTGTGAGTTCAGATCGAAGGTGTGTTTGAGGAAGAAAGACGAATTTGCTTGAGGAAGAAAGACGAATTTGCGTGTTTGAGGAAGAAAGACGAAGGAGTTAGGTTTGAGTGTGAGTGTTTGAGTGTGAGTGTTTGAGTGTGAGTGTTTGAGAGGAGTGTGAAGAAAGACGAGTTAAAAACGAAGGACAACAAAAGAAAAAAAAAAAAAAGAATAGTACACTCCCAACGGAAAAAAAAAAGAAAAAGACAAAAAATCTACAACACCTATTTGCTGCGGTTAAAAACCGCAGCAAATAAGCATATAGAGCAGCAAATAACCATTATTTGCTGCGGTTACAAAAGAACCGCAGCAAATAATAATCCTTATCCAAAATATCAATGTATTTGCTGCGGTTTTTATAAAATCCCAAAAAACCGCAGCAAATAAGGCGCAGCAAATTGTATTTTTTGTACTAGTGTATTCAAGACATATTCCTAATGAATAAGTCTTAAACGGGTAACTAAGCTTATGATAAAGTATAATATAAATCATTAAGTATATATATTCTAAATTTTACATTGAAAACACATACAACAATCTAAACAATCAACTACATTCAAAAGATCGACATACCACAAGTCAACAAGTCTGAACAATACGAATACATAACTTAAACTAATTGACAAGCGCAAACAAATTTTTACAAAGTATTATGTATTCAACTAAACTCACCTCTCCTTCTTTTGAAATTCAGTTCGTATTGCTTGAAGAAGGCTTGCTTTCCTCAGATTCCCTGCATATATGCAATCGAAACATTTGAATTTTGAATTAAAAATGCAATTTACGAATATCTAATTAAGTAATTAATTTTCAATCAATATTTGTCTAATTTATGGAAAATTCTTTTCAGTTAAAAATTTTCAGTTTCGGTCAAAATAGTTCAGTTTAAATCAGTTACAAGTATTTCAGTTCGGACATTTTCGTGTAACTGACTTTGTTTCAAGCGATGAGATATTTTCAGTTCAAATATTTGTTTTAAATATTTTAGATCCATTATAAGTTTTTACGATACTAGTTTTACAGTTAAATTACCCTTGAGACTCGACAACATAGGATGATCTTTGACGAATACAACTGCATGAGTGATCATTTCATTGAAGGGCATGTCTTCTATGCATCAGGTTGCACCGTCAAATAATGGTGCAACCATGCATTTGAAAATCGTTCTTTTATTCTAGGTTCCATTGCAAGGGTTACTTAGTGGAATAATTACGATTACATATTTGAACAATGATGGTTAGTCACATTCTATACCTATTTGAATAACTTCTTACTTATGTGAATTGCAATAGTTAATTTTTATAATTTTATAAATTACTTATTTGAATACTGATTTATGTTTACTTCTTTAAAATATAGAGGTTAATATTATAATTATGTATTTGAAATCGAGTTTTTTCACTTATATGTTACGGAGTACTTTTTAAAATATTGATGAGTAATAGTTAAAAGTGGAATGGTTAATTGGTTATTAAATAATAAAGTGATGGTGAATCATTATTAATACCGATGTTAATTATTAATAATATTATGCATGGTTACTTATTTAAATAATATTGTTACTTACTTGACTAAGCAATGATGGTTACTTACTTACTTATCTATTTAGCTACTTATTAGGTTGAGATTACTTTCTATTAAAACCGTGTTTATATAATTGAACGATAATAGTTACTTTTTATAACAAACGAAT
>PYUH01000018.1:330418-332918 GCA_016808085.1 Suaeda aralocaspica | reverse complement strand
GCAACAGCACAACAACAGCAACAATAATAGCAACAGCAACAGCAACAGCAACAGTAAAAGCAATAGCTACAGCAACACCAACAGCCACAGCAAAAACAACAACAACAACACCAACAATACCATTACCAACAACAACAAAACCAACAACAACAACAACCACCACAACAACCACCACAACAACGACAACGACAACAACAACAACCACAACAAAAAAAACAACAACACCAACAACAACAAGAACAAGAACAACAACAACAACAGCACCAACAACACCACCACCACCACTACCAACAACAACAACAGCAGCACCAACAACAACAACAAAAAAAAACAGCAACACCACCACCAACAACAACAACAGCAACACCAACACCAACAGCAACAACAACAACACCCACTACAACAACAACAGCAAGAGCAACAACAACAACAACAACAACAACAACAGCAACACCAGCAACACCACCACCACCACCACCACCACCAAAAACAACAACAACAACAACAACGACGACGACAACCACAACAACGACAACGACAACAACGACAACGACAACAACGATAACAAGCACAACAACCACAACAACGATAACCACAAGAACAACAACAACAAATACAACAACTACTACAACAACCACAGCAACAACAGCAACAGCAGCAACAACAACAATAGCAACAACAACAACATCAACAACACCAACACCAACATCATTAACAACAGCAACAGCAACACCAACACCAAAAACAACACCAGCAACAACAGCAACAGCAAAAGCAACAGCAGCATCAACAACAGCATCAACACCAACAACAACAACAGCAACAACAAAAATAACAGCAACAGCAACAACAACAGCAACAATAATAGCAACAGCAACAGCAACAGCAACAGTAAAAGCAATAGCAACAGCAACACCAACACCAACAGCCACAGCAAAAACAACAACAACAACACCAACAATACCATTACCAACAACAACAAAACCAACAACAACAACAACCACTACAACAACCACCACCACAACGACAACGACAACAACAACAACCACAACAAAAAAAACAACAACACCAACAACAACAACAACAACAACAACAACAGCACCAACAACACCACCACCACCACTACCAACAACAACAACAGCAGCACCAACAACAACATCAAAAAAAAACAGCAACACCACCACCAACAACAACAACAGCAACACCAACACCCACAACAACAACAACAGCAAGAGCAACAACAACAACAACAACAACAACAGCAACACCAGCAACACCACCACCACAACCACCACCACCAACAACAACAACAACAATAACAACAACGACGACAACCACAACAACGACAACGACAACAACGATAACAACCACAACAACGATAACCACAAGAACAACAACAACAAATACAACAACAACAACAACAACCACAGCAACAACAGCAACAGCAGCAACAGCAACAATAGCAACAACAACAACATCAACAACACCAACACCAACATCATTACCAACAGCAACAGCAACAGCAACAGCAACACCAAAAACAACACCACCAACAACAGCAACAGCAAAAGCAACAGCAGCATCAGCAACAGCATCAACACCAACAACAACAACAGCAACAACAACAGCAACAGCAACAACAACAGCAACAATAATAGCCATAGTAACAGCAACAGCAACAGTAAAAGCAATAGCAACAGCAACACCAACACCAACAGCCACAGCAACAACAACAACAACAACAACAACAACAACAACAACTACAACAACAACAACAACAACAACTACAACAACAACAACAACAACAACAACAACAACAACAACCACAACAGCAGCAACAACAACAGCAACTGCAGCAAAACCAAAAATAATAGTAACAGCAATAGCTACAGTAACAGCAACAACAACAGCAACAGCGATAGCGACAGCAACAGCAACAGCAACAGCAACAGCGACAGAAATAGCAACAGCAGCAACAACAAAAACAACAGCAACAGCAATAGCAATAGCAATAGCAACAGTTATAGCAACAGCGACAACAACAGCAACAACAACAGCAACAGCAACAGCAACAGCAACAGCAACACAAACACCAACACCAACAGCAACAGCAACAGCAGTATCAGCAACAACAAAAACACCAATAGCAACGACAGCAACAACAACAACAACAATAGCAACAACAACAACAGCAAAAACAACACCACCACTACCACCACCAACAACAACAGCAACAGCAACAGCAACAACAACAACAACAACATCAACAACAACAACAACAACAACAACAACAACAACAACAATAATAGCAACAGCAACAGCAACACCAACAGTAGCAACAACAACAACAGCAACCACAACACCACCACCAATAACAACAACAGCAACAGCAAAAACAACAACAACAACAGCAATAATAACAACAACAACAAAAACAAAAATAACAACAACACCACCACCAACAACAACAACAATAGCAACAGCGACAGCAACACCAACA
>PYUH01000018.1:310043-312543 GCA_016808085.1 Suaeda aralocaspica | reverse complement strand
CAACGACAACAACCACAACAACAACAACAACGACGACGACAACCAGAACAACGACAACGACAACATTGATTACGACAACAACGACAACGACAACATCAACAACGACAACAACGACAACAACGACAACAATCACAACAACAACAACCACCACAACAACGACAACCACAAGAACAACAACCACAACAACAACAAATACAACAACCACGGCAACAACAGCAACAGCAACAACAACGACATCCACAACAGCAACACCAACAACAGCAACAGCAACAGCAACATCAACAGCAGCAGCCTCAGCACCAGCAACAACAACAGCAACAGCAACAGCACCAGCATCACCAACACCAACATCATTACCAACAGCAACAGCAACACCAACACCAACACCAACACCAAAAACAACACCAGCAACAACAGCAGCAACAAAAGCAACAGCAGCATCAGCAACACCTACAACAACAACAGCAACAACAACAGCAACAGCAGCAACACGAAAAATAACAGCAACAGCAACAACAACAGCAACAACAATAGCAACAGTAACAGCAACAGCAACAACAACAACAACAACAACCACATCAACAGTAAAAGCAACTGCGACAGCAACAGCAACACCAACACCAACAGCCACAGCAACAACAACAACAACAACAACAACAGCAACACCAACAATACCATCACCAACAACAACAACAACTACAACAACAACAACAACAACAACAACCACAACAACGACAACGACAACAATGACAACAACAACAACCACAACAACGACAACAACCACAAAAACAACAACAACCACAACAACAACCACCACATGAACAACAACCACAACAACAACAACAAATATAACAACAACAACACCAACAACAACCACAGCAACAACAGCAACAGCAGCAACAACAACAACATCAACAACAACGACACCAACAACAGCTACAGCAACATCAACAGCAGCAGCACCAGCAACAGCAACACCAACAACAGCTACAGCAACATCAACAGCAGCAGCACCAGCACCAGCAACAGCAGCAACAAAAACAACAACAGCAACAGCAACAGCATCACGACACCAACAGCAATAGCAACAGCAACACCAACACCAACACCAAAAACTACACCAGCAGCAAAAGCAACAGCTGCATCAGCAACAGTTACAACACCAACAGCAACAACAACAAACAGCAGCAACAACAAAAATAACAGCAAAATCAATAGCAACAGTAACAGCAACAGCAACAACAACAGCAACAGCAACAGTGACAGCAACAGCAACACCAACACCAACAGCCACAGCAACAGCAACAACAACAACAGGAACAACAGCAACAGCAGCAATAGCAACAACAGCCACAACAGCAACAACAACAACAACAACACCAACACCAACAGCAACAACCATAACAACAACAACAGCAACAACAACAACAACAACAACATCAACACCAGCAACATCACCATCAACAACAACAACAACAACAACAATAGCAACAACAACAACAACAACAACATCAACACCAGCAACATCACCATCAACAACAACAACAACAACAACAACAATAGCAACAACAGCAGCAACAGAAACAGCAGCTGCAATAGCAACACCAACAACATCAACTACAGCAACACCAACAACAGCAACAACAACATCAACAGCAGCAGCACCTGCAACAGCACCAGCAACAACAACAGCAACACCAACTACAACAGCAACAGCATCACCAACACCAACACCAACAGCAACAGCAACACCAACACCAACACCAAAAACTACACCAGCAGCAACAGGAACAGCAACATCAGCAACACCAACAACACCAACAGCAAAACCAACAACAGCAACAACAACAGCAACAGTAATAGCAACAGCAACAGCAACAACAACAGCATCAGCAACACCAACAACAACACCAACACCAACACCAACAGCCACAGCAACAGCAACAACAACAACAACAACAACAACAGCAACACCAGCAACTGCATTAGCAACAACAGGAACAACAGCAACAGCAGCAACAGCAACAACAGCCACAACAGCAACAGCAGTAACTGCAACAGCAGCAACAACAACAACAACAGCAACAACAACAATAACGACAACAACAGCAACAACAACATCAACACCAGCAACATCACCATCAACAACAACAACAACAACAACAGCAATAGCATTAACAGCAGCAACAGAAACAACAGCAGCAACAGCAACAACAGCACAACAACAACAACAACAGCAACAACAACAACAGCAACAACAACAACAACAACAACAACAGCACCACCACCACCACCACCACCAACAACAACAACAACAACAACAGCAACAACAACAACAACACCACCAACAACAACAACAACAACACCAACAACAACAATAACAACAACACCAACAACAAGACAAACAACACCAACAACTACAACAACAACAAAAACAGCAGCAATAACAACAACAACAACAACAGCAACAACAAAAACAACAAAAGCAACAGCAACAACA
>PYUH01000018.1:296926-310018 GCA_016808085.1 Suaeda aralocaspica | reverse complement strand
ACAACCCCAGACAATAGCAATAGTAACTGACACAGCAAACACCAACAACACAGCAACAGATCAGTAAGCAACAGCGACAGGACAACCAGCAAACACATAAAAAAACAGCCACTTAAGCAACAACAACAACAACAAACAACAACTAAGAGCAAAACAACCATACCATCTCCAACAACAACAACAACTACAACAACAGCGCAACAACTAAACAACAACACCAGCAACTACAACTAACTAACAAAGCAAATGCATTACCAGCAGCAACAACAACAACCAGCACAACAACAAAAACAACAACAAGCAGCCAACAGCAACAACAACACAGCATCACTCACATCCAACACACCAACACAAACAGCAAAAAGCAAAAACCAACACACAACACCAAAAACTACACCAGCCAGCAACTCAGCAAACACCAAAAACCAACACAAAAAACTACACCAGCGCAACACCAAACAACAACAATTTACAACTAGCAACAACAACAGCAACAGAAGCAACAACAAAAAATAACAGCACGAGCAACAACAACACAACAACAGTAATAGCAACTGTAACCAGCACAGCAAAACAACGCAACAGCACACCGCGACACAACAGCAACAGCCACAACAACAGCCACGCAAAACACGCAATAACAACAACAACAACAGCACAGCAACCGCAACACCAAGCCAAACTGGCATAATCAAAAACAGGAACAACAACAAACAGCCTAGCAACAGCAACAGCAGCCAACAAACAGCAACAGCAGACTACACGCACAGCAGCCTGTAGCCAACAAGCAAGCAGAACAACAACAACAGCAACAAACACCAACAACAACAACACCAACAGAACAACAAGAACAAAAGCAAAATCAACAACAACAAACAGCAACCACAAGCAACACCCCGAGCAAACACAAGCAACAACAAAAGCAAAAAAGCAGGCAAATAGCAACAACCAGCAGAACAGAAACAACAAGCTAGCAAATAGCAACAACAAAACATCAAAAACGCAACACCACAACAACAACAAAACATCAAAAGCAGCAGCACCTGCACCAGCACCCGACAACACCAACACAAAGGCAACATCAGACCAACACAGCACCAACACCAACACCAACCACCACACCAACAACCAAACACAAACACACCAACACCAAAAAAGCAAAGCAACAGAGGAAGTCAGCGAGAGCAACCAAAAAACCAACAACAACCAGCACACAGCAAACAAAAACAAAACAAAACGAGCACGCACAGCAACAAACAACAACGCAACAAGTAATAGCAACAGCATAACAGGAAAGGAACAGCAACGCCGACAGCAACCCAGGACAGCAGCAACCGCTGAAAGAACAGCAACACCAACACCAACAGCTCACAGCAACATAGCCAAAACAACAACCGCAACAGACGTAGCCAACCCAGCAACACATCAGCAACAACAGCAACAGCAACAACAGCTACAACAGCAAACAGCAGCAAAGAAGCAACAAAACCGCAACATAGAACAACAACAAAACGACAAACACATGAAAAAACAACCACAAAACAACAACAAATACAACACAAACATACTGTCCAGCCCCAAAAAACAGAACGAGCAACAACAACACAACACAGCAACAACATCAACATCAACAACAGCAACGCAACACAGCAGCAACAGCAAAACATAAAAAGCAGCAGCAGCAGAGCAGAAGCTACCAGCAACAAAAAGGCAAAGAAACACAACAACAAAAACAGCAGCACAGCCAACAAGAACAACATCACCAACAACTATACACTAAACACCTAACAGACAAAGCCCCACCAACACCAAACAAGCACAGCACAGCCAAAAAAAGCCTAACGAGCAGCATCAGCAAAACAGCAACAACACCAACAGCAGACAACAAAACCCTTTACAGAACAACAAAAACAACATGCACAACAAAAAAAAGAACCAGCGCAACAAGCAACAAACACAACGGCAATAGCAACAGTAACAGTAACACGACAACGCAACAGCAACAACAAAAAGACAACAGCAACCGCGACAAGCAACAGCAAAAGCAACAGCCCACAGCAACAGCCACAATAAACAGCAACAACAACAACAATAAGCAACACCAGCAAACTGAATCAGCAACAATAGGAACAACAGCAACATCTAGCGAGCCACAGCAACAGCGGCAACACAAAGCAAACAACAACACAAACAACACCAAAACCAACAGCGAAAACAAGAAAAACAACAACAACAAAACAAAAATCGAGAACAAAAGCACACCATAGGCATAATAGAACCAGCAAACGACAACAACAACAGCTGAGCAAGAGAAGAGAAACAACGAAGCAGCAACAAACAACACAACAACATACAACACCAACAGACAACAAAAACACCACACCAAAACACATACAAGCAACAACTAACAACAAAACAACAACAACAACAACACAACCACAACAGCAAGAAACACAACAACAACAGCCACGACAACAAATACCGAACCAACAAATACAACACAGACACACAACAACAACACAAAACAAACAACAAGAAACAAAAAGACCAGCAACAGCAACAACAACAAGAAACACAAGGAACAACAACAACGACACCAACAACAAAAAAAAAGAAGACAACACACGCCAAAACAACAACAACAAAAACACCCAACAAGAACAACACCAACACCAAACAACACCGCCACCGAACAGCAGAAAACAACAACACAACCAAAAACAACAATAAACCACAACAAACAACAACCACAAACAACCACAACAACAACAACAACAACAAACAAACACAAAACACCCACCAACAACAAAAAGGGAGCAACAACAACAACAAAACAACAAACAAATACAACAACAACACACCAACGACAACAACACAGCAACAAAAACAACACCAAGACCAACACAGCAACAGCAACAACCACAAACAACAACAACACAGCAACAAAAACCAAAACACCAAGAAAAAACAGCAACAGCAACAAACAACTAACACCAACAACACCAAGAAAACAAACAACAACACAAACAACAACAACACCACAACCAGAACAAAAACAAACAACACAAAAACCTCGAACAGAACAACAACAACGAACAAAAAAAACAACAGCAACAAAACCCACCAAGACCACAAACAACACCCAAACAACAACAAACAACAACAACAAACATAACAAAAAAAAAACAAAAACAACAAAAACACACAAAACAAACACCAACACAAAACACAACAACAACAAACACTTAAAAGAAACACCACCAACGCAACACAACAACATACAACAGCAACCACACCACACCCACCCACAACAACAACCACAAACTATCAACCAGCAGTCAGCAGCAACAACAAAAAACAACCACAAAAACCAATAGAGAAGAAGTATTTTTTTTCCCACACGGCATTGGTGTTTTCATTCCTGAAAACGCAAATGCCGGTTTCAATCAAAAGTTGGGGTGGTTATATTGTCAGTTTTCAACTTATGCTACCCACTTAAAGTCACAACAACCAATCAAGAATCAAGTTTCCGGCGGTTTTTTTTTTTGCATGAACGAAGGCCTTACATGTACTCTCTCAGATTTCCACTGATATTCCTTTAGGCGGTTGTGTGTACGTCATTTTTTTAAAAGTCCTTCCAAACAATATCACCCCAAATATCCCTTTATGTTAAATCTGAATGTGACACCAATGGCAATATTCATCCAACCACAATAAAATATGTCATATTCAGAAACAGATTACGAGCAAAATAAAGAAACTAAAAAACTATACAAAATTCAAAGGAGAAAACCCACAAAATCCAATCTTCTTGAAACTGACCAAAACTCACATATATAATCAACTACAAAATGCAATAACATAACGAAGAAACGAAGAAAGAAAGAGAAGAAACGAAAATAAAAATAAAAAATAAATAAAAAAGGGGGCCAAATTGAAGAGAAAGATCAAAAGATACTAATTGAGAAAGAAATTAGAGGAAAGGATAACAAAGAAACTTAAATATGATTAGAAGAAACCAATTAACAAAATAGTCTTCGTACCTTAAATTGGCTATTCGAATGCCCCCCAAGTTTAGGGTTTGGTGAATGTGAGTAAGTTTCAGCTGATTAATGCGAACTGAGACACGAAGAGTTGAAGAATTTGGAAACCACAAGAAGGTGAAGGAATTTTAGAAAACGAAAAGTTGTGGGTAGAGAAGCTTGATGAGAGTGAGGAACGCGTGGAGTGAGAAGTATCAAGTACATTACTTTTCATGGACCAGTATGAAGTATGTATACTAAGGTGCTCACTAGTGTTTGAAAAACTAACCACAAAAAAATTTAGAAAAGGCTTGGATGTGATAGTCAATTAGGCCCATCGGGTTTAATAATTACCGTGTTGGGAAACTGAACGTTTAAATTTGCTATGAAATAATGTACTGACACTTTTCATGTAGATATATGAACCATATTAAATGGCAAACATAATAACTAACATTGATATTGGGCGATATGAATGGGGATTTTAAGAAAATTCAAGGAAAAATAATTAAGTTGGTTTTTGAGGAACTTAATTTGGACATAAACGTTCCACCAAAATAGCTTATATGTTGTTCCATTATTATATTGAAACATGCGTAGAATCAACTTGTCTGTACACTTTGGGACAAGTTAAAAAACTCCTAATCAAAAGTCATTGGTGATCCAGAAAATCACCCCTGAGTGGCGTTAATGTAACCAGTTAGTTAACTATTAGATTAGTCTTTTGAGGCTATGGAAGGTCATGCGCCACAAGAACTACCGAGAGAAGAGAGAAAGACAATAATTATCTCCCCAGTGTTTTTAAACTCTTAAAATAGAACAAATTATGAGGATTATAAACACATGTGCGATATAATTCATAAAGTTAGAAGAAGATCGAAGATGGTTCAGTGCAATTGTTCTCCCTAAGAGACAAAATAGTTTGTTGATCTAACTCTTTATTGGAGTAAATTTGTTAAAAACTATTCTATGGAGGAATGATATTTTTGCACCACAAATTACATTACTAAGTTGTTAAGATTATGATGCCCCTCTATGAACATTTACACGTAGGGGGCGAAGCATTGGGATTAGTTGGAAAAAGGAAAAAATTACTAAATTTATCTATTCTAAAGTGAGGATCCTATACATAATGATTATTTGCGAAGTTATGTGGCCAATTTTTTCCCGTTTATATAAAATTCGTTGCCACCTTTATGATTTGCCTTTGTGTACTCGGTTAATGACTCATGCTGGCAAGCTTTGAAGATACATTTTGGTTTATATATGTAGTACATTGAGATAATTTGTCAATGATACTAAATAGACTACAAATGAAGTGTAGAAGGTTGTATGTCTGTTCCCAAAACAAATATGAATATATTGCAAGATAGTGCATGACACTATGAAAAGTGTAAGGTTTAGATACCATAGTGTATACCCCAGAAAGAGGTATTTAGATATATGAATTATAATAGATGATTATAATATAATAATTTAAAGGTTCTTATGATACTAATGGGAATTGAATAAGATATTTATTGTAAAATAGCATGCAATCTACACCATTGAAAGTTATCATACAAGTATATGATGGAAACCAATTAATCTAATGCATATGAAAAGCAGATGGACCTTGAGAATAGGGATCTGAAATAATGGTAAATTGTAATGTCGGACAGAATTATAATAGATAAAAAGTTTATCAGTAGACGTAAAAATCCATGAAATGAGAATAATGATAATCATGAAGGACCACAATTATACAAGGAATTTGAAATCCATATGTACAGTGTCTCACATTTTTATTTGATTTTTAGTCTTACATTTATATGCATATGGGAATTTTAGGTATAAGCATATTCATTGCATGTAGAGAGTGGTTAGCATGAATCACTATTATCCGATGTGTTTGATGCTCCAAATCTTATTAGTTTCATTTTGCATCTCATACATTAATACACAATTCGATACAATAATCGTGATATACGTGAAAATGTGTAAATCCATAATAATATAGCTAAGTTTTTTTCCACAACAGTAGAATACTTAACCCCCCAAAAAAAAAGAAATGGACCTCAATGAGATAGATTTGTGATAACAATATACATATGAAGGAATCCTAATCGCATGTGGGCATATGCATAAAAGTTCCAGAAGGGAACGTTAAAAGCAGATTTAAATTATCCTAGTCCTTCAAATTATATTTACGAATTATTTGAATACCACCATGGTACATTTATCAAACTCCTGAAGAGTATTGATGACTATATTATCAACACTCAACTTGAAGTTTGAGTATAGTGAGAGAAATCATAATCTTGATCATTGGAGAAAATTCAATTCTATTTACATAAGAATATCTTTTATGAGTCCAAAAGAGCCATGAAAAAAGAAATGTAATGACTCACTGTTATTACAACTTACACAGAAAATTGGCTAATGTTATGATAATTTCACGAGTTGCAATCTAAATTTATGATCAATGATTGATCAAATATTGGATTATCAATCAGTAGTAACTATTTATATGAATTCAGAAGAAGGCTTAAGCTTAATAGTTTTATGACATACTCTATACAATGTAAAAGAATGTAAGCGCAATGTAGGGATTTTGTATCAAGAGGATGAAGAATGAAAGTTAGTTACCTATGATAGAAGATTGTGGAAGACAGAGTCCAATAAGGGATAGAGTTAACTATTAGGAGTTCAAATATAATTCTAACTTTGAATGTGGAGATAACCTAAGGGATTGGCTTCATTATTCTGGAATATCTCAGTATGTAAAATCCATCAGGGGGGACCAAATACGCGTTGCACTCTTTTTCTGGAACCATGGTTTTGCCCAATCGGGTTTCCTGCTTGAGGTTTTTAATGACGGCAACATCGTAAGGCTATTATTGAAAGAGTTGTACCTCTTTTTCCTCTAACTCTATGTTTTTCTAGGGCCGTCGCTATAGGGTTTTTCCCTAGTAAACGTTTTTAAACAAGGCACATTATCGATAATGGACATTCAAGGGGGTGAGTGTTTATAACTCTATTTATATGTCCGTCTCATTTCCGCCAGTGGTTTTACTTCTTCATAAATCCCATAGCTTTACTCTTTCTCTTATAACTCTCATTTAGCTTTCTAACTACTATATACACCTCTCACAAATTAATGGTTGACTCTTCAAATACTCTTGAGAAAATTATTAATATTACTATCTAGTTATCAAGCGTATAAATAGGTAAGATGGCTAAGGTAGAGAACGCTACAATGAAAACGTTATGTCTACATTATATTATCTATTCTCTCAATACTTTGGGTTTCAGAACCAAAAATCAATGAAATAAGACATATAGGAGAAAAAAAAATTAATTAATTAAAATAATTACACTTACCTTTACCGTTTTGGACAAAAACCAAGACTCAACTCGGACTCAGCACTTTAATAGAGAAATTTTGTGAATCGATTTAGATGCATGAGACCCAAAACTAGTCTTAACTCTTAAGAGCATTGCAACTGGAGGGCATAAAAAGTTCTCACAGCTCCACTACAAAAAATAAAGGGGGCAAAATGAATAAATGACGTGATTCGCGTGACAAGGCAAAGGACGGTGGCAAGTTGAAGAGCCAAAAATAAAAAAGGAAAAAGAATTGAAAATAATCCAAACTTTAGTGAATAGTTCTTAATATTGGTCTCGCAACCTATTAAAAATTGACTAGTTTGATTTACAAATTTGAATAAATGAATTCAGCACCAAAAACCCATATGTTAACACAATCAGACCACATTAATTATAGCCACTGCCGCCACTGCCACCTGTTTAAACTGCTGAATGAGACAGCCTGACCAATGACCACCACCACAAAGGACCGCGACCCAACCGACAACCCAGCCGCCACCAGGAAACCTGGGAAACGAAAGTCATCCACACAGAACCTAGATAAGGAGACAGGTGGACACAAATAAACAATCCCACAACTAAATCACCCACGACACCCCCACAAAAACTAACCCGACCTAACTAATAATTAAACCCCCCTACTAGTCACCGTCCTACAACCGAACCGGAACAACACCAAAGTACGAACTAGGATAGTACCCTTAAATACAACCACGCAGCCACACTACAAGTGTGCCAGGGGTGGGCACGATCAAATCATGCAAAGTATAACCCAAGATGGATGGAAACAAACAGGATAGAACACTATACAGGATGCATAATGATCGACAGACCAAAAAGCTTACCACGAAACCACCACAACAAAGTACTTTGGCCAAGAAGAAGAAAGCAAAGGAGAGAGAATGCCAACAAACAAAAACGCAAACGTTATAAACAACTAAAGAATAGGGAAAGAGGGGAGATTATAAAACGACAACTGGTTTTGTAGGAAAACACAAACCACCTTGGACATGCAGGGTTCAAAGCCACCCGCTGATAAACCCTTTGAAAACTATACGCCATACCTCAAACCAAAATAAAACACAAACCTAAACTACGAACACAAAAAAAATCAGACAAAAATGACACACCCCTTACATGAAATCACAATTAGAAAAGTAGATTTTTGTTCATCTTTTATAAATCAGAAAGGAAAAGTTAGAAAAGAGAAAAAAGATAGAGGAAGGCGAAGGAGGAAAGGAATTATGTGATTGATATATGGTTATGGCAATGAAAAATGATTTGTTTGTGAGGCTGATTTGTTGGGGTGAATGGAGTGCAATGTCAATTTTCAAAAATTATCCATTTTATTTGAGTCTCTAACTCAAGGAGTGTTGTGGCAGGTGGGTGCAAGGGAGATTAGGTGGGTAATAGAGCTAATTTTATTATTTTGGATAATATCATAAGAAATCACTATGATATGTGTAATAGGAAATCACATGAAATTTTTGTAATATAAGCAGAAAAACTTATTACGCACTACCCTGAAAAAGAATTATAAAAAGATGTATTACCCCGAACTTTAACATATTACCTCTAAAGGCATGGGATATACAAAATTGCCATCTAGTGAATTTCTGGTTAGCCCTCGTTTTTTAGTGAATAAAAGTTTAAATAAGTTGCATTAAATTTTTCTATTTTTTAAGTTTTTAATTACTTTGCAAATCGGTCATAGATTCGTAGGGACCAATGGAAAAGATGGTTTGCGGGGGGGGGGCTTGGGTAGCAAAAGGTTGGATTATAACTAGATAAACACAAGAGGGAGAAATGAGCATATCGTACAAAAGGTACGGTAGTCGTTCTCCTAAATTTTCCCCAAAAAAAAAAAAAAAAAAAAACACCCGGAAGTACAGGGGTTGGATAAGTGTATGTCAAATAGCAATCCCAAACAGGCCAAATCTGGAAAATGTGCTCAATTCACATTGGGGCCACAAGTTAGTGAATTAATGTGTTTTTTGAGGGGTGTTGCGTCAAAGGAGACCTGGATGGAATAGGTACAAAGGACGGTTATCTGGAATATTCTTGGGTCTTTTCTCTTTATGTCTTTTTTTTTAAAGCTCTTTATGGTTTTTCGTTCTGTATACTTTAGTGTTTTTGCTTTTAAAAACTCTCAACGAAATATGATTATATTCATTAACCGTGGTACTATGATATATTATCACTAGTTAGGAACGGTAAGAAAAGAGTATACTAACCTTAATTTTAAATATTGGCGATTATTTTAATTAAACTTGATTAAACTTGATTCTAGTAATGCTTTTAATGACTTTTATGGTCTAGTTATCATGTTCTACTACTTATATCACTAAATAATTCCTCTTCTATGTTATATATCCCACAGTTCTTGCAAAAACTAATAAAAAATAAATAATTTTTGACGGTTACCGAAAACATAGTAGACACGATACTCCGGGTTTCTCCGCTTCCGATTTACAAAAGGTAAGCTAACCCAACACTGGCCTTCCTTAGGTCAAGCACATCATAGATTGATAGTTTCCATACATCGACCGCAGAGTTTCTATTTATAGATATTTTTATGAATGATGTAATTTTTAAACAAGAACGTCGAAATCAGTTTTAACATATAAGGTTCGAAAGGATAACGTCCCCTGAAAACAACTGTATTAATTTGAAAATATTCGGTTGTGAGTTCCAACATGAAGATAATCGGGGGCCTTTCGTTCTTCGGTTGTTGATCTTAAGGATTCACGGATAACTGTAGCAATATAGATAAATACAATGACTCGGCCTATGACTGGATTTTCACCTCTTTGCCTTCTAATATTGGATCTTTGAAATTGACTCCTACCATAATATGATAATGCCGGCAGGATAAACCTTCTTCTAATACTTCTATATGGCACATCAAATCTATTTGCTTTCGAGAACCATAAATGCATAATACCCTTATGGCCCTAATAAAACAATATATTGATGGAATTAGCGAGGTGGAGAGTATACAATCCGCTTGTAGAATGAGGGATAACTAAAGAATCCGTATATGAACATGCCATATTTCCATGCCTTTACATGCTCCTTGGTAACCCTTGGTATTTCGCACCTCTGTAGGTGGATTTGGATCTATTCATTGATCCACTCTGATTCTAATAAAACGTATTATTGTCTTCCCCTATATCATAGACACCTATCATACAATACTTGTAACTGATCGTTACCCGACTTCATGGAGGCAATAGAGAGCCATACACAGCTTTTAAATTAATCTTTGATGTTTCTTAATTATGATATTTTTATACATAATTAGATTGGAGATTATTGGTCAGTCATTCTAAAATTAAGAATATTTCATTGCCAGAATGGCAACTTTGATGATCCATCTCTGGACCTGCTGTATCTAATGTGTTAGGGCTTGCATCAAAGCCTGAGTGGTGGGTGATGACCCGCACCAAATCTCATAGTTATTAATGAATTGCTTCTATCTCTACAGCCATTGAGCTAAGTATCTGTAGAGGGTTATGGAGCGTTTTACTTTTTGCCCAATGTAGTGATGGTTTCAATTTGGTGCCAATTTGGAGTTCTTGATCAATTATGTGATCAAACCGTAAAAGAGACTTGGTTATTAAGCCATAATAGCCACCGCAAAGGAGTTCCATTTGCGCTTGCATGTAGACAAATTTTTTGACACATCCTAAGATTCCTTTGCATCGGTTCAAACTAAGAATTGTTTAGGTGCCTAGGAAATTAAGAATTTTCTAGCCTCTTATTATGCTAGACTTTCCTTTTGCATTGTAGGTAATTGCATTCAACTTTGTTGAACTTCTACATACCTATACCTACAAATTTTTTCCACGTCTTGTATTTTTAATACTGCCTCCAATATTCATGACCTGATAGTCTCCAAAATTTAAACTATCATAATTATTGGGCAAGGTTACAGAAACTGATAGCATTAAGTACAATTAACCTCTTTAATCCTGAAATTTTTGGATCTTCGTGCCGACCCTAATTCCACTTGTTTCCCTTTCAATTTTGTTTGTGTACGGTTTTCTTAACTGGCAAGGTATATCTTAATAAAATCAGGAAAGCTTATGTCAGAACAACCCAGAACATCTAGTTTCAAGAGTTGTTTTTACTTCTCATTTTGGTTAGGAAATTTTCTATTTTTTCAAGAAATATGTTTTTGTAAGGCTTATTTGTCATAATAAAGTTCTAATCCTTAGAAACTCAAATTATTGCTTAGCAAAAAAATGTATCTTGTTCCTACTACAAGTCCATGCTAAATACATTTCTGTGGTACGGCTTTAAATTCATTTTATGTTTTGTTTTTTTGTCCAAAACTGTTAGAGAGATTAGTTACTCATCAATATTTATGAGGCGGGCAACAAAGAGATTAAGTTCTCTAAAGAATTATCCTTTTCTTATCGTACTGAAAAAAAGGACCAGCTGATGGGGAGGATTAGACGAATTATAATGATAATGAAGTGCGCGAAAGAAGCATAACTTAACCATTCATAATGACTGGGGTGCGTGAAATGCAGTTAATGGAATAGCTATTTCTTCCATTTTAATGTGCCAATAGCACTTGTACAATCCTTATGAGAACATGTGCTCCGATCTTATGAAACAAAACCGTTTTTTGGGTAGGATATATAAATCCAAGCAAACACAGTATGTATTATATTAAGCTTTTTATAATTAATTACCATACGTGCTTTCCTCGGCTTTTTCTTTGCGGAAAAATGATTTTTACCCTGAAAGCAAGCCTATATATAGGGACTTAAATTAATCAGTTTTGATGAATTTTTCTTAGTAATCTCTTTATTGCTCATCGAATTCTGGATGTCTTGATAAGTATAAATACTAGTTTTGTCTGACCTAATAATCTTATTCGGTATCTAAAGATGATTTAAGACAACTGCTTTACCCTTATTTAGGATCTAACTGCTATTATTATTGCTCTTTTATCGATTCATCTTCGAAAATTCTAAAGAACATTCTCGCTGTGTAGGAGTAACCCGATACCGCTGTGGCTGCACGTAAAGTCCTATTATTTGGTGTTGTATGCTTTTGGATTTTATAAATGGAACTGAGGTGACCGTTTTGATAGTCAAAGTATATTTGATCGATGGTTGTGTTGCATGGAAGAAGTATAATCTTTGATGAAAATTATTTTCCTAACAGCATATCGTTGTGATGGTGATCGGTTGCCCATAGTAGTAGGTAATAGACATTGACTCCTCCAATCTGTATGGTAGAATGGTAAATTATGTCCTGATTGAGCCATAAAATTTATAGAGGCAAGTCTTACCCTATTGGTTCTCTACATGCTTGGACTATATCTACCCTAGGAATAGCGTTATTTACCAAACTATTGTGCAACCACATCAATATATGCTATTAGAATATATGATTATGGTCATTAAAAGAAGTTCCACCATGAGGTAAATGTACTGGGGGGTGGTCTCCGAGAATCTCAAGATTACCCTCAATTCTATATAGTTTCTTCTTTATAATGGCTTTCACTTATCTTCTGGTCAAGCCTTTATCCTCCTTTTTTCTACATTTTGTGATCCAATTGTGTTCATCTAGAGCTGATCCTATGTCACCAACACCAACACCAACACCAACAGCAACAGCAACACCAACACCAACACCAACAACAACAGCATCAACAACAACAGTAACAACAACAACAACAACA
>PYUH01000018.1:266792-291256 GCA_016808085.1 Suaeda aralocaspica | reverse complement strand
CAACAACAACAACAGCAACAACAACAACAACAACACCAACAGCAACAACAATAACAACAACATCAACATCAACAACAACAACATCAACACCAGCAACACCACCATCAACAACAACAACAACAAAAGCAGCAGCAATAGCAACAACAGCAGCAACAGAAACAACAGCAGCAACAGCAACAACAACAACATCAACAACAGCAACACCAACAACAACAGCAACAACATCAAAAGCAGCAGCACCTGCACCAGCACCAGCAACACCAACTACAACAGCAACGGCATCACCAACACCAGCACCAACACCAACACCAACACCAACACCAACACCAACACCAACACCAACACCAACAGCAACAGCAACAGCAGCATCGGCAGCACCAACAACACCAACAACAACAGCAACAACAACAACAACAAAAATAACAGAAACAGCAACAACAACAGCAACAGTAATAGCAACAGCAACAACAACAGCAACAGCAACAGCAACAGGAACAGCAACCGCGACAGCAACAGCAACACCAACACCAACAGCCTCAGCAACAGCAACAACAACAGCAACAGCAACAGCAACAGCAACAGCAACACCAGCAACTACATCAGCAACAACAGCAACAGCAACAACAGCAACAGCAGCTACAACAGCAACAGCAGCAACAACAACAGCAACAAGAACAACCACAACAACGACAACCACATGAACAACAACCACAACAACAACAACAAATACAACAACAACAACCACAGCAACAACAGCAACAGCAACAACAACACCAACAGCAACAACAACAACATCAACAACAGCAACACCAACAACAGCAACAGCAACATCAACAACAGCAGCAGCACCACCAGCAACAGCAACAGCAACACCAACAACAACAACAGCAGCAACAGCAACAACATCACCAACACTAACACTAACACCAACAGCAACAGCAACACCAACACCAACAGCAACAGCAACAGCAAAAGCAACAGCAGCATCAGCAACAGCAACAACACCAACAGCAACAACAACTACAGCAACAACAACAACAACAGCAGCAACAACAAAAATAACAGCAACAGCAACAACAACAACGGCAATAGCAACAGTAACAGTAACAGCAACAGCAACAACAACGGCAACAGCAACCGCGACAGCAACAGCAACAGCAACAGCCACAGCAACAGCAACAACAACAACAATAGCAACACCAGCAACTGCATCAGCAACAATAGGAACAACAGCAACAGCAGCAACTGCAACAGCGGCAACAACAACAGCAACAACAACAACAACAACACCAACACCAACAGCGACAACAATAACAACAACAACAACAACAACAACAACAACAACAATAACAACATCAACACCAGCAACATCACCATCAACAACAACAACAACAGCAGCAGCAATAGCAACAACAGCAGCAACAACAACAACAACAACAACACCACCAACAACAACAACAACAACAACACCAACAACAACAACAACAACACCAACAACAACAACAACAACAACAACAACAACAACAACAACAACAACACCACCAACAACAACAACAACAACAACACCAACAACAACAACAACATCAACAACAACAACAACCACAACACCAAGAACAACAACAACAACAGCAACGACAACAACACTAACAACAACAACAACCACAACACCAACAACAACAACAACAACAACACTAACAACAATACCAGCAACAGCAACAGCAACAATAACCACAATAACAACAACAACTACACCAACAACAACAACAACACCAACAACAACAACAACAACAACAACAACAACAACAACAACAACAACACCAACACCAACACCAACAACAACAAGAGCAACAACAACAACAACAACCACAAACAACCACAACAACAACAACAACAACAACAACAACAACAACAACAACAACAACAACAACAACAACAACAACAACAACAACAACAACAACAACACCAACAACAACAACAACAACAACAACAACAACAACTATAACAAAAAAACAAAAACAACAACACCAACAACAACACCAACACAAACAACAACAACAACACTAACAGAACCAACACCAACGCCAACACCAACAACAACAACAGCAACAACACCACCACCACCAACAACAACAACAACAACATCAACAGCAGCAACAACAACAACAACAACAACAACCAATAGAGAAAGTATCCCACACGGCATTGGTGTTTTCATTCCTGAAAACAAAGGTTTCAATTTCAAAGTTGGGTTATTGTCAGTTTATCACTTACTGCTACCAACTTAAAGTCACAACAACCAATCAGAATCAAGTTTCCGGCGGTGCATGAACGAAGGCCTTACACTTACTCTTCTCAGATTTCCACTGATATTCCCTTTAGGCGGTGTATCGTTCATTTTTTTTTTAATGTCCCTTCCCAACAAATCCCCAAATATCCCTTTATGTTAACATCTGAATGTGACACCAATGTCAATATCATCCCAACACAAATAAAATATGTCATATTCAGAAACAGATTACGAGCAAAATAAAGAACTAAAAAAACTCTACAAAATTCAAAGGAAGAAACCCACAAAATCCAATCTTCTCGAAAACTGACAAAAGTCACATAATATAATCAACATACAAAATGCAATAAAATAACGAAGAAACGAAGAAACGAAAATAAAAATAAAAAATAAATAAAAAAAGGGGGCCAAATTCGCAAGAAGAAGAGATCAAAAGATTACTAATTGAGAAAGGAAATTAGAGGAAAGGATAACAAAGAAACTTAAATATTGATTAGAAGAAACAAATTAACAAATAGATCTTCGTACCTTAAATTGACTATTTCGAATTTGCCCCACAAGTTTTAGGGTTTGGTGAATTGTGAGTAAGTTTCAGCTGATTACTGGAGAACTTGAGAAACGAAGGAGTTGAAGGAATTTTGAGAAACCAAGGAAGTGAAGGAATTTTTAGAAACGAAGTTGTGGGTGAGAAGCTGATGAGAGTGAGGAACGCGTGAGAGTGAGAAGTATCACATTACATTACTTTTCATGGCCATGTATGAAGTATGTATACTAAGGTGATCACTAGTGTTTGAAAACTAACCAAAATTTAGAAAAGTGATTGGATGTGATAATTCAATTAGGCCATCTGGGTTTAATAATTACTCGTTGTTGGAAACCTGAAGTTTCAATTTGATATGAAATAATGTACTGACACTTTTTCATATTAGATATATGAAACATATTAAATGGCAAAACATAATTAACTAACATTGCTATTGGGCTATATTTGAATTGTGATTTTAAGAAAATTTCAAGAAAATAATAAGTTGGTTTTGAGCAACTTAATTTGGACATAAAAAGTTCCACCAAAATAGCTTATATGTTGTTCCATATTATATGACTAAATGCTTACTAAGTCACCTTGTCTGTTAACACTTTGGGCAAGTAAAAACTCATAATCAAAGTCATTGGTGATCCAGAAAATCACCATTGAGTGGAGTTACATGTATACAAGTTAAGTTAAATATTTTATATTAGTCCTTTTGAGGCTATTGAAGGTCAGCGCACAAGAAATAACCAGAGAAGAGAGACAACTGCACAATAATTATCTCCCCATTGTTTTTAAACTCTAAAATAGAACAAATTATGATGGATTTATAAACACATGTGCGATATATATCATAAGTTAGAGAAGATCGAGATGGTTTTCATTGAAATTGTTCTCCATAAGAGACAAATAGTTTGTTGAATATAACTCTTCTAAGTGATTAAATTTGTTAAAAATATTCTATTGGATGATATATTTTTGCACACAAAATTACATACTAAGTTGGTTAAGATTATGATGCCCCTATATCTGAACATTTTTACCAACGTAGGGGGAGAAGAATTGGGATAAGTTGGAAAAATTACTAAATTTATTATTCTAAAGTGATGATCCCTATATATAATGATTATTTGCGAAGTTATGTGCCAATTTTTTTCCCGTTTATATAAAATTTGTTGCACATTTATGATTTGCTTTGTACTCGGTTATGACTCATGTGGCAAGCGTTGAAGATACATTTTGGTTATATTATGTATCTACATTGAGATAAATCTTGTCAATGATACTTAAATAGCTACAAATGAAGTGTAGGTTGTATGATCGGTTCCAAAAACAAATATGAAATATATGGCAAGATAGTGCAGTTGACACTATTGAAAGTGTAATGGTATATAGATACCATAGTGTATACCCCAGAAGAGGTATAGATATATGAATTATAATAGATGGCTTATAATATAATAATTTAAAGGTTATTATGATACTAATGGGAATTGAATTAAGATATTATTGTAAAATAGCATGCAAATTACACCTTGAAGATTATCATACAAGTATATGATGGAACCAATTAATTATATGCATATGCAAAAGCAGTGGACTTGAGAATAGGGATCTGAAATAATTGTCCACTTTAATGTCGACATATTGATAATGATCAAAGTTTATCATAGACTTAAAATCCAATGAAATGAGAATAATGATAATCATGAAGGACCAAAATTCTAACAATGGAATTTTGAAATCCATACTGTACAGTGTCTAACATTTTTATTTTATTTTTAGTCTTACATTTATATGCATATGTGAATTTTAGGTATAAGCATTATTCATTGCATGTGTAGAGAGTGGTTAGATGAATCACTCATTATACATGTGTTTTATGCTCAAAATCTTATTAGTTTCAATTTTGCATCTCATCACATTAAATACACTAATTCTATACAATAATCGTGATATACGTGAAAATTTTGTCTAATCCATAATATAGTAAGTTTTGTTCACAATAGTATGAATACTTACAAAAAGAAATGTATCCTCCAATGAGAATATATTTGTGATAAAATTATACATATGAAGGAATCCTAATAGCATGTTGTGAATCATGCATAAAAGTTCCAGAAGAACTTGTAAAAGGCATATTTAAATATCTAGTCCTTCAAGTTATATACGAATTATTTTGAATACCACAATGGTAACATTTATCAAACTCCTGAAGAGTATTGATGACTATATTATCAACACTCAACTTGAAGTTTGAGTATGTGAGAGATAACCATAATCTTTGATTCATTGGAGAAATTTCACATTATATTACACTAAGAATATCTTTTATGGTCCAAAAGAGCCATGAAAAAAAGAATGTAATGACTCATATGTTATTACAAACTTACACATAAAATTGGATAATGTTATTGATAATTTCACGAGTTGCAATAAATTATGATCAATGATGATCAATATTTGATTATCAATCAGTAACTATTTTATATGACTTCTAGAAGAAGGCTTAAGCTTAATAGTTATGACAACTCAATACAATGTAAAATAATGTAAAGCGCAATGTATGTATTATTGTCAAGAGGATGAAGAAATGAAGTTACCTCATATAGAAGATTTGAAGACAGAAGTCCAATTAGGATAGAGTAACTATTAAGGATTCAAATACTATTCTACTTTGAATGTGGAGATACCTAAAGGTATTGGATTCATTATTCTGGAATATCTCAAGTTATGAAATCATCAGGGGGGACAAATACGCGTTGCACTCTTTTTTCTGTAACCATGGTTTTGTCCCACATCGGGTTTCCTAGTGAGGTTTTTAATGAAGCAACATCGTAAGGCATATTATGAAAGCGTTGTACTCTTTTTCCTCTACTATGTTTTTGTCCTATAGGGTTTTCCCTAGTAAGGTTTTAACAAGGCACATTATACGATAATGGACATTCAAGGGGGAGTGTTATAAAATATTATTATGTCTGTCCATTATCCGCAAGTGGTTTTACTTCTTTATAACTCCCATATGCTTTACTCTTCTCTTATAACTCTCCTTTATGTCTTTCTAACTCCTATATAACTCTCACACATAATGGTGACTCTTCAATACTCTTGAAGAAATTATTATATATTACTATCTTAGTTATCAAGTGTATAAATAGGTAATATTGGCTAATGTAGAGAACGATACAATGAAGATTATTGTCTACATTATATTATCTATTCTCTCAATACTTTGTTTTCTATAACAAAATCAATGAAATAAGACATATAGGAAAAAATTAATTAATAAAATAATTAACTTCACCTTTTTAAGTTTTGAAAAACCAAGACTCAACTAGGACTTCAGCACTTTAATAAGAGAAATTTTGTGAATCTTATTTTAAGATGCATGAGACCCAAAACTATGTCTTAACTCTTAAGAGCATTGCAACTGGAGGGCAAAAAAGTTTCTCACAGCCTCACATACAAAAAATAAAGGGGAAAAATGAATAAATGAGTGATTGCTGGTGGCAAGTTGAAGAGCAAAAATAAAAAAGGAAAAATTTATGAAAATAATCCTAACTTTAGTTGATCGTCTTATATTGGTCTGACCTTTCAAATGACTAGTTTTATTTATTGATTAATGATTTACCAAACCCATTTTACCATCCCACCACCATTATTATAGCCACTGCCGCCACTGCCACCTTTTAACTGTCATTGACAGCTGACCAATGACCACCACCACAACCGCCCAAACGACAAACCCATCCGCCACAGAAACCTACGACCAGTCGTCCACAACTCATAAGGAGTGGCCACAAATAAACCCACAACTAAATCACCACGACACCACCACAACTAACCCGACCACTAATAATTAAACCCCCTAATTAGTAACCCTCTAAACCCAACGAACCACCAAGTACCTACTACCCTTAAATCACCACCACTACGTTGCCGTTGGCGATCAATCATCAATTACCAAAATTGCACTTAATCATTGACCACTAACCCACATTTCCATGATAATAAACCACCACACTAATACTGGCAATATTAATTTGTAGACAACCACTTGGACCTGCAGATAAAGCCACCCCTGTAACCTTTGAAAACTAACTCACTACCTCAAACCAAAATAAAACACAAACCTACACTACGAACACAAAAAATCGACAATCACACCCTTTACATGAAATCAAAATTAGAAAAGATAAGATTTTGTTCATCTTTTATAAAATCAAAAAAGTAGAAAAGAGAAAAAGATAGAGGAAGGCGGAGAGGAAGGAATTATGTGATTGATATTGGTTATGCAATGAAAAATGATTTGTTTGTGAGATTTGTTGTGGTGATGGAGTGCAATGTCAATTTTCAAAAATTACTCCATACTTATTTTGAGTCTCTAACTAAAGGTGTTGGTGGCATGGTGGGTGCAAGTGAGATTAGGTGGGTAATAAAGAGTAATTTTTATTTTTTGGATAATATCTAAGAAATCACTATGATATGTGTAAATAGGAAATCACATGACATTTTTGTATATAAGCAGAAAACTTTATTACCGCACTACTCCTTGAAAAGAATATAAAAAGATGATCTTACCCCTGAACTTTTAACATATTACCTCTAATGTCATGGTGATATACAAAATTGCATATCATAGTGATTTATTGGTTAGCCCTCGTTTTTTTAGTGAATAATAAAGTTTAAAATAAGTTGCATTAACATTTTCTATTTTTTTTAAGCTTTTTAATTACCTTTGCAATCGGTCATCGATCGTAGGGACCAACATGAAAAGATGGTAGCAAAAGGTTGGATTATAACTAGATAAACACAAGATGGGATCAAAATGAGCAGATCGTACAAAGGTGGTATTGTTCTCATAAATTTTTCCAGAAAAAAAAAAAACCCGGAGTACATGGGAGTTGGGATAAGTGTATAGTAATTAGCAATCCCAAACAGGCAAAATCTGAAATTTGCTCAATTCACATTTGGGGCCCACAAGTTAGTGCATTAATGTGTTTTTTGAGGGGTGTTTCATCCAAAGGATACCTGGATGGAATAGTGTACAAAGGAGGTTATATTGGTAATTTCTTTGGGTCTTTTCTCTTTATGTCTTTTTTTTTAAAGGCTCTTTATGTCTTTTCTTTTTGTTACTTTAGTTGTTTTTTCTTTTAAACTCTAAACGAATATGATTATATTCATTAACCTTGGTACTATGATATATTATCAATAGTTATTAACGTTAATTAAAATTATACTAACCTTAATTTAAATATTGGTGATTATTTTTAATTAAACTTGATTAAAATTTGATTAATATGTAATTGCTTTTAATGACTTTTTATGGTACTAGTTATCACTGTTCTACTACTTATATCACTAATAATTCCTCTTCTATGTTTAATATCCCACCATGTTTTGCAAAACTAATAAAAATAAAAAGTTTTGACTGCTACCTGAACATAGTAGACACTGGATACTCCGGCGTTTCTCAGCTTCCGATTTTACAAAGGTAGCTAACCCCAACCTTCCTTCCTTAGGTCAAGCACATCATAGATCTGTATCGTTTCCTACCTCAGACCGCAGTTCTTATTTATAATATTTTGTGAATGATGTAATTTTAAACAAGAAATCGAATCATTTAAAATATAAGGTTCGAAAGGATAACGTTCCCTTCTGAAAACAAACTTTTATTAATTTGAAAATATTACGGTTGTAGTTCCAACATGAAAGATAATCGGTGGCCTTTCTTTCTTCTGTTGTTGATCTAATGATTCACTGATATACTGAGCAATATAGATAAATCCCAATGCTCCGGCCATGACTGGATTTTCCACCCTCTTTTGCCTTCTACATATTGGATCTTTGAAATTGACTCCTACCATAATAAGATAATGGGCAGGATAAACCTTTCCTTCTAATACTTCTATATTGGCACATTCAACATCTATTTGCTTTCGAGAACCAAATAAATGCATAATACCCTTATGTGCCCTAATAAAAATATATTGATGGAAATTAGAGAGGTGAGAGTAGAAATATCCGCTAGAATGAGGATAACTAAAAAATCCATGAACCATTCCATATTTCCATGCCTTTACATGCTCCTTGGTATACCCTGGTATTTCGCCATTTCTTGTAGGTGGATTTGGATCTATTCTCATTGATCCCACTCCTGAATTCCTACTAAACCGTATTTGTCTTCCCCATATATCATAGATATCATAATACTTGTAACTGATCGTTACGACTTCATAGTACCAGCTTTTAAAGTTAATTTCTTTGATTTTTCTTATTATGATATTTTTTATATCATAATTAAGACTTTGGATATTATTGGTTCATTCTAAAATTAAGAATCTTTTCATTGCTCGATGGCAACTTTTTATTGATCCATCTCTGGACCTTGCTTTTACTAATGTTTTAGGGCTTGCATCAAAGCCTGAGTGGTGGGTGAGACCCGCACCAAATTCTCATTCGTTTCTTTAATGAGATTGCTCCTCTCTACAGCCATTAGAGCTAATGTATCTGTAGAGGGTTATGGATGTTTTACCTTTTTGCCAATTGTAGTGATTGGTTTCAATTTGGATGCCATTTGAGAGTTCTTTGATCCCTTTATGTGCTCAATAGTAAAAGAGAATTGGTTAAGCCATAATAGCCAACGCAGGAGTCTCCTTTGCGCTTGCATGTTAGACAAATTCTTTTTGACAAATCCTAATATTCCTTTGCTATCTTTTCAAACTAAGAATTGTTTAGGTGCTAGGAAAATTAAGAATTTTTCTATTCCTCTTATTACTGCTAGAATTTCCTTTTGCATTGTAGGATAATTGCATTCAACTTTGTTGAAACTTCTACTACTATACCTACAAATTTTTTCCCCGTCTTTTATTTTTAATACTGCTCTGCAATATTCATTGCTAGCATATGTCTCCAAAATTAAACTATCATCATTATTTGGCAATGTTAGAACTGATAGATTATTACATAACCTCTTTAATCCCTGAACATTTTTGGAATCTTCTTGCGACCAATTCCACTTAGTTTCCTTTTTCAATTTTTGTAGTAAAGGTTTTCTTAACTGAGCAAGGTTTTTAATAAAATCAGAAGCTTATGTCAAGCAACCCAGAAATCTTTCAAGTTGTTTTCTATCTTCTATTTTGTTAGGAAATTTTTCTATTTTTTCAAGAATATGTTTTTGTAAGATTATTTATCCATATTTAATTTCTAATCCTAGAAACTCAATTTCTTGCTTAGCAAAAACACATGTATCTTGTCCTAATACAATTCCATGATTAATACATTTCTGTGTTACGGCTTTTAAATCATTTTTATGTTGCTCCAAACTTTTAGAGAAGATTAGTATATCATCAATATATATGAGGCAACAATGATTAAGTTCTCTAAAGATATTATCCGTTCTTCTTTGAAATATTTGTGGTGCAATTTTTTATCCAAATGGCATAACTAACCATTCATAATGACCTTGGGGTGCGTTAAATGCAGTTAATGGAAAACTTTCTTCTTCCATTTTAATTTGCCAATATCCACTTTTACAATCCATCTATGAGAACCATGTTGCTCCCTGTATCTTATGAAACAAAACAGTTTTGTTAGGAATATAATATCCATCAAACACAGTATTATTATTATTAAGCTTTTTATAATTAATTACCATACGTGCTTTTCCTCGCTTTTCTTCCGAATGATTTCTTACCATGAATGCAAGACTATTATGAGGACTATTACTATTTTTGATGAACTTCTTTCTTAGTAATTCTTTTATTTGCTCATCGAATTCTTGGATGTCTTGATAAGTATAATACTTTTGTCTGACTCTAATAATCTTATTAGGATCTAATAGATTTATTTAAGCAAATGCTTTATCCTTATTAGGATCTAACTGCTTTATTATTTGCTCTTTTATCGATTCATCTTCCGAAATTCTTAAAGAAACTTCTCGCTGTGTAGGAGTAACCCTATCACCATGCTGGCTGCACGTAAAGTCTATTATTTGGTGTGTATATGCTTTTGGGATTTTATTAACTGGAACTGAGTGACCGTTGATAGTAAATATTATTTGATCGATGGTTTGTGTGCATGGAGAGTATAATCTTTGAAAATTATTTCCTAACAGCATATCGTGTGATGGTTGATCGGTTGCCCATAGTGTAGGTATTATACATTGAACTCCTCCAATCTTTATTGGTAGATTTTCAATTATGTCCTTATGTGCCATAACACTATTATCAGCAATTCTTACCCTCATTGGTTCTCTACCTTCTTTCCATATATATCCTAGGAATAGCGTTCTTTTCCCAAAACATATTGTGCAACCACTATCAATATATGCTATTAGATTATATGCATTATGTTCCTTAAAATATATTTCCACCATGATGTAAATGCTATTAGGGTTTGTTCCAGTAATCTCAAGATTACCCTCAATTCTCATATTAGTTTCTTCTTTATATACTGGTTCACTTATCATTCTGGTCATATAGCCTTTTATCCTCCTTTTTTCTACATTTTGTTCTCCAATTGTGTTCATTCTAGAGCTTGATCCTATGTCAATACTATGTCTTGGAGGTTCTTGTAAATTTTTCTTTTTCATATTAATTTTTTCGATTATCTTTCTTAACTCTTCTTCATCTTCTTCGACGCTGCTCACATCTTTTCCCTTGTTTGTTTCAATGGGTTCTCTGAATCTAAACGAAAGTTGTCTATCACTCCTAACACTAAGGCTTCTTTCCAACCTAGGGAGGGGAGTCGTTTTGCTATGCAATTTTCCTTGATCATCTATTACTAATTTACTTGACTTGTTAGTTACGTCAGGGTTAATAAAATATTCTTCCCACGTTCTTTCGGTTTCTATTTCATTAGGGTTTACCTTAATTGTAGTGATTTTCTTTTTAGGTCATCCTCCTATTTCATATTTTTCAGCATGATAAGTGTATTTTATTCTTATATTTTACCCCCTTTTCTGGTTTATTTTGACTCTAACCTATGCTCTTCGGAGCTATTTTGGCTAACATTTGGTTGTATGGAGTTGTTTGTGCTTGTTAGTGACTTTTTGCAGGATTTCGGTGTTTTTGCATTGATTCCGAGGCAATCATATGAGTTACAACTAGATACTAGAAGCCATGGGTTAGAATTGAAGTAATCAGGAAGCTATGATGAAGCCTAGAGTAACACAAGACGAGCTGACTTGATTTAGGCGAAAAAGTCATTTCACCCGGGCAGTCGGGCAGATTTCGCTCGGGCGGTCGGGCGGAATTTACTTAGCATTTTTCATGAAGATAGGGGCGAAAACACTAATCGCGCCCGATCGGGCGGATTTCGCCAGGGCAGTCGGGCGAATTGCTTCCAAGGCCAAAAAATCACTCGCTTCGTGAGCCTGATCGGGCGGATTTTGCCCGATTGGTCGGGCGGTTTGTCCAGAGCCCGTTTTTCACTCCTTTTAACTCGAGCATTGTACTTTTTATATAAATAGTCCTCATGTTAGGTCTTTTGAACACATGAGAGATTAGATGAGAGATTATTTTCTCTCCTTAGGGTTTTTCATTCAGTTTCTCTCTAAAACTTNAGTTTCTCTCTAGAACTTACTTTTGTCAAAACTCAATCATTCATTCAATACAATTGCAATTTCAGGTTCTTCTTTTTTTTCTTCTCTTGTTTTTATTAGTTTAATTATTTTCCTTAGTTTTAATTGTTAGTAGTATTTTAATTTTAGATCTTGTTTTTGTTTTAGTTCTTACTTTTGAGTTATTTTTGTTCTTGTTAATTAGTTTAATTGCTATAGTCATGTTTTCAGTTCCAGTTCTTATGATTAAATTGGTTCCCTTAGTTTCTATTATGCGTGAGTAGTTCCCTTTCTAGGACTGGGGATCCATGGTTTAATTTTGATGCTTGTTCATAATTGTTAGTTGGTTATTAATGTACTTGAATTCCTGTTGTCAATTTTTATTGCTTTCAGTTAAATACTGGCCAGGTTTAATTGTTAGTTTGATATTGTTGAAATCGATGCCGAGAGGTAAGATTACCACAATTAGATCATAAGGACAATAGGCAAAACGAGTCTAAGTGAGCGAGAGCCATTAGAGGAGTTTTGAAGGGGACTAGATTCAAGAGAATTAGTGGACCTTAATTCAAGAAAATTGATAATCTAATTGATTAATTGTGTGCAATTCATTTGTTAATCTATGGTGAACCGATGTCCTAGACTTAGTCATAAATTCATTCCCTTAATCAACTTAGTTCTAGTTTTAGTTAACTTTTTAGTCTTAATTCAACATTCAAAGGCCCTTTACACAGTCTAAACTTTTTAGAACTAATAGTTTTAATTGCTTCCTTGTGGATTCGATCCCTACTTCCCTAGCTATATTAGTTAGAGTGGTTCGGTTTACTTTTGATAGGTGTGCGATAGCCTCATCAAAATTTTGAGCACTTACTACTCCTTTCCTCTCAAAGTAGTCAATAGTGTTTTCCAACTTGTAAATCACCTTCCACCTTATTTGCATATTTCGCACTCCTTTGTACATATTGATTCCCGCACACAATATTTTTATTGCGAAAACCCTATCTATGAATTTATCCTCTAGACTGACATAGGATTTTGGCTCACATACGTAGCTTACCATACCATGGCTTAAGTTGCATGTTATCCCACTAATCACTTGATCGTAGAATTTCCTATGCCTAATGTCACAGACAAAGCTAAGGACTTTTACATTTTTACCAAAATCATGCAACGGATTTATATTAACATGGACTGCTCCTATGCAAATATATGCATATTTTCCATGTTCATTATGACGTTTAATATTTTTCCAATTAATTATATTAATTTCAGCTGCTTTTTTTTTACAGGCTTCATACTGAAATGATCCTTCCATTTCTTCACACACATATTTTGCTTTCTTTTTGAAAAATGAAGTTTTAAATACTTTATCTTTTGTTATTTCTAGGAACCCTTTTTCTTCATTCTTTCTATGTCATCGTCATCCATTGACTATTCGGCTCCTCTCATTCGTCTTAAGCTACTATTTTGATGACCTTCAAATTCATATTCATAGTTTTCATCGTCTTCTTCTTTTTCTGCCATGTTATTAAATTCTTCAGGTTCACTTTCTTCATCATAAGAGGAGTTTTCCACAATCGCTTCGGGTTCACTATCCTCTTCCGTTATCTCAATTATTCCTCTATTAGTATTTAACGCCAATTCTAATGCTTCGTCTTCTGAGATTTCTACATAATCTCAGCTTCCTAAGGCTTGCATTAGTTTGAGGTTACCTTTCTTGCATTCATTTGCATAGTGATCTATTCCTCCGCATGACCAACACTTGCAATTCCTTTTCTTTTCTGGGCAATAGCTTGCTTTTCTAAAAATTCTGCTAGGTCTTTTATGCTTATGTTTGTAATATTTTTTCTTATAGTATTCTCCTCTGTTTTTATTAAATTTATTTTTCTTATAAAATTTTCTTTTAGCAGGTGTTTTTCTAGTACAACCATATTCACTAGGCATCTCCCAACATGTGACAAACTGCCTTTTCAGTTGTTGAGTTCCTGCTACTCCTCTACATTTCTTTTCAATCCACTTTCTTAGAAATGATATTCTCATTCCAAGACTATCTCTTATGCCTTGGTTTTCCTTCAATTTTTGGTATTTTCCCATTATTTCCTCATTCAAACGGTTTGGTAATTTATGGAAAAACATTTCTAAGTTAGTTTCATTATCTCCAATTTGATAATAGTATGGTTGAAATTCCATAACGTACTTTCAACGAATTTTAAGTTGCAAATTGTTAAGTTACTTAATTTTCTTTGATATTCCATAATCTTTTCATTCTGGTTGGCTTTATATCCTATGAATTCTTTTTCGATGAAAGTACACAGTTGTCTAAACATAATCATAGGTTCATCTAATTGTCTTAATATAAGTTTAGTTGTTTCTTCTGCACCTTCATACCAGTCTGATACACATCCATAAATACTATGTTCTATGTGATTTAGGAAATTTCTGAAGTCCAGTCAACATTTAGATTAAGCACACTACTCATGCTCTTTTTCCATAATTTAAAGGCTTCTTCTTGTTTTCTTACACCGTCCAGATTTAGTTTATAGCCTGATTGGCTAATTGGCTCTAGATTATTTTCCTCTCGCTTAGGGACTTGACTTGGCTGACCTTACAACTAAATTTAGTAGTTCTTCCATTTATGTATCTAGGTTTACCATGACTTGATTCACCTCGATATATTGGTCTTTGAACTGTATTGTT
Organism: Suaeda aralocaspica; assembly: GCA_016808085.1. Taxonomy (NCBI): domain Eukaryota; kingdom Viridiplantae; phylum Streptophyta; class Magnoliopsida; order Caryophyllales; family Amaranthaceae; genus Suaeda; species Suaeda aralocaspica. Next base: position 276,184 of record PYUH01000018.1, on the reverse strand, counting down.
TACAAAATTATTCTCAAGAATTTCATCACGTTTTATCTCTTCACCAACTAAATTTAGTAGTTCTTCCATTTATGTATCTAGGTTTACCATGACTTGATTCACCTCGATATATTGGTCTTTGAACTGTATTGTTTACAAAATTATTCTCAAGAATTTCATCACGTTTTATCTCTTCACCAACTTCATTGTTATTCATAATTAATTTTCCTTATTTATTTTATAGTTTTTGTTGAATATCTTCTAATGGTACGAAAGTTAAGTCTTCTAGCTTTATTAATCTCATTTGTTGGTATAAATCATCTTCTATTGAAACATAATTTTTCTCATCTTCCTCGCTATCAGTTATAATCCTTTTTTCAGCTATTAATGACATTATTTCATTTAATTTATCAAGGTGTTCTTCAATGTCATACATATCTTGTAATTTTTCAAGATTTTTGTTCTGAAGATCCTTCTCCATGTTCTTCTTTTTTAGGAGCTATAATTAACTTTCTTTCTGGGGATTTGGCTGAAAACTTTTTACTTTTACTAAGATTTTGAAATGGGTAACTATATTTAAAAGGGGTTAACTTAACAGGAAATTTTTCTGTTTGAGAAGCTTGATGCCTAACTTCGTTAGTTAGAGCTAATTTTACTTCTTTAATCTCTTCTCTTAAGTTTATTATTTCTCCTTTAAGTTCGTCTTTTTTGAGCTAGGACTTTATTTTCTAATGTAATACAACGACACGTTATATCACTTAATTCTAATTATAATTCCTTTAACTGATCTACTATGCAATTTAATATTTCTCATAAGAAGTACTACCTTTGGTAAGGTGAGTGATATGAGGACAATTAGAGTATTCACAATCAGAAGGTTCTCTTGTAAGAGCCAGTGTTAATTATTATCTTAACGGCTTAATTATTATTTAATTAAATGATAATTTTAATTACTAAAATATTAAGTTACTAACCGAGCTCTGATACCAAGACAAACGGACCGAGTAATTTCTAATATTGCTAAAATTTACTAATTAAAAACTTAGTAAAAATTGCCAACACTTAGTAAAAATTTTACCAACTAGTATTATACTTAGGAAAGTATTTAAGCTGATTAGGATTAGATATTAAAGTAATAAGGTAGTACAAAGTGGGATAGAGATTTGGTAGTGGGATGTCATAAAAAGTTGCTAAAAATAACAAGTTTGCCCTCCTTTGGACAACTTTTGTCTAGGTATCCTTTGTATAAGGTAATTCTCCTTTGGACAACTATTTTTCTATACTCAAAATTAATATATATGCATTTTAATGATTAAATTTAATTAATGTTGTTTTTTGTACTAATTTGTAAAAAAAAAAAAAAATTATACTTAGCTGTCTTTTATATTTTTTGTTAAATTTATAAATAGTTAGTTAGTAATTATTGTAAAATTAATTAGCAATCATTATAAATTATTGTTTCTTAAATACAATGATTTATAATTATTAACTCGCATATTGACCCGGGCGTTGCCTCGGGTGTTACTTTTTTTAACTCTAAAATGTGTACATTTACGTTTTAGTCTTGTGAATATTATAAAAACAATATGAAAAAAATCTAACCCCTCATTTACTTAATGAATAAAAAGAACATATAATACTATGTACACATTTAAATCACTAATAAAGGTTAATTGAGATGGTAAATGCTTGAGTTTGATTTGTAAGAAGTCATGGGTTCAAATCTTACTCCAAACATAAAATTTGTTCACCAAAAAAAATGTTGAGTAAAAATGAGTTTTTAGATAGAGAAAGGGGTTAGAGAGAGATGGATGAGCATTTGTTTTTGCCATCCAGTGGCAATGCTCTCAGCTCAAACAATGCTGAACATACTGTAACATTTCTCATTTTATGTTTGTCAATGTATAAAATAAATTATGAATATCTCGAGTTTTATAATAAAAAATCATAAAAATTCAATTTAAATAAACTACATATCGAAACGAATTCAAAAAAAGATCATGTACGACTATATTTTTTCACGTCTATTGAACACATAAGCTAATCATATGAATAATCGTGAATAGTGCTAAAATAAGATGTAACATTTACTAGGCAAATCTCTTGTGTTATACTCATAATATAGTCATATGAGCTGAGCTCTTATTTGGTTCATCTCACTGAGTACGTTATTAATATTCAATTATTATAACTTTTAACTATAGGGAATACAACAAAATATATTTAAGGTCAAATAAGTGTATCAGCATATGTGCAAGTCTAAACATATCAAACAAAACATAATAGTGAGAGTACAAATTAACTACAGCTTATATCTATAAAATATATTTAAAGACGTTTCTTTCAAAAGAATAATGCCACATGGCACTCACTAAATATCTGCGTCACAAACTATGCTTGAAGCCAAACTTGGACCTATAACCTCTTACAAATTACATTCAAGAATTCAACATCTCAACTAGCCTTTATTAATGATCTAAATGTCTACATAGTATTATATATTTTCTTTTTATTCATTAAGTAAATGAAATATTATATTTTTCTAATTTTTATTTTTATGTTTTCATAAGACTAAAAAATAAATGTATACATTAAAGTAAAAAGTAACACTCGAGCCTAACTAGTTTTTCTTCCATCCACTCAATTGTTCACTTACCGGCTTTTTTTCCTCTCTCCAATTGAATGCTTTTACCCTCTTCCTCCAACTCAACAAGGCCCCAACTATTTAAGTCTCCACTCTCCACCAACATTATTAAGTTATCATGTGGTAAACTTTCTTTTAGATAATTACTCCGTATATTTCTTTATGTATAGTAAATAATTTACCATGTTTTCATAAATAATCAAACTTTATTGTACCAACATATTCATTATGGTGGGTCACTATCAATTTTTAATCGGTACAATTTTTTTCGAGTATAGTTCATTGATAATTGATTTTAAAAATTAAAAATTAAAAATTATATTACAAAAACAAATAGGATACAAAAATCTATAATTAATACAATCAAATAGTACTTAAAAAATTTGAAATTATTAAATTTAAATGAGCAAATTAATAATACAACAACTATTTCCTATATATATTTTTTTGAGAATTGAAGTAAGAAAAGTTTATTGATCACAAGCACAAAATACAACCTAAGCTTCTGTTGAAGGACTGAACCAACTAGGTTGGAGTGTCGTGGCAAAAATGTTAGGGGCTCTGTTCTTAAAAAAACAAATTAGGCCCTTAGATGTTATTATATTTTATAGGCAATAATATTAAAGAAAATCTAAACTTTGAGGGTCGTATGTATGTTGGGGCCTTGTGCGATGTGGTTGGACCAATCCATCAAAGATGAACCTTAAAAAACAGAAAAAAAAAAAAAAAAAAAAAAACTTTAATTTAATCATGTGTATTATGGAGTGAAATGTTATTAATTAAGTATAAAGTGGGTAAATAGTTTTGAATAAAAAAAAAAGCAAAAAAAGAAGGCAAAAAATTTTACTCAGTAAAATCATACTGTTTACAAAGTAGTTGTGAACACTACTAAATCAACTACACAAAAGGTTGAGGTTTTTAAAAATTAAGAAAAAAAGAAAAAGAAAAGAGAAATAAAAAAATAAAACACACATCAATGTTTTTATGGGGAATTGATCCTAAGAGCTTTACCCAAGTTGAATTGCTTTTACCTTCCAACATCTACCACTACTCCATCAATTCACATGTGTTTCTTTTATAGCAGATAAAATATATGTAGTATAATTTTCTAACTATGGTTGATCCCGTGCACCACTGTGCACCAACGTGGCTCCGCCACTGTATATATAGCTGGAAATATTTTTTTATTACTTCAATCATAATCTTTTTTTATATATAGGTGGAAATAATTTTTTTATTTCATTAATCTACGTACACTAGTAGAAAAAATGGATTTTGCTGCGCCACATTTGCTGCGGTTTTTTGACATTTTTAAAGAACCGCAGCAAATACTCGTTGATGATTTCAACACAAAATAATTTGCTGCGGTTAAAGTATTTGCTGTGGTTTTTTTGTTATTTGCTGCGGTTATAACCGCAGCAAATAATTCAACACATATTACAAAGACTCCAAGCCCAGCCCAAAAGGAGGGGTATAAAAGCCAAAAAAACACTCCAAAAACCTTTATTCTTTTCTTCCTCCTAACCCTAACCCTATCTCTCTTTTCTATCTCATCTGATCTTCTAACCCTAACCCTCACCTCAAAAGTTTTCTCGTGCCTCTCACCAAACCTTCATTATACAAAACCAAAACAATACAAATAAAACAAGTTTTCTCTGATATTCATTATACAAAAGTTTTCTCGTCTCTCTTTTCTATCAAATTTTCTTCATTAGGTTTAATTCCTTCAATGGCGGCGCCATCATCTTCTTCTCCTTCACCTTCAATGGCTGGTGTTGCCGTCGGCGGCGCTGTCGGAGGAGCTGTTGGTATGCCTCTTTCCTTCATTATACAAAACCCTAGTTTTTTCGATTTTGTCAATTTCTTTGATTTTCGTGTTTTTTTTCCCNTCAACTCCTGCATGATCACCTGCTCTATTATTGAGAGAGTTGATTCTATCTGTGGTAGAGAGTTGACTCTATTGAGAGAGTTGATTTTTCCTCTCAATGTATCTTCCAAGGTTCTATTAAGAAACTCCTCTTTTCAACTCCTCTGTTTCTGATAAGCTTAAGTCTTGATAGCTATGACAAGGGAATAGAAAATGCTGGGACTAATTTAGAATCTCCCAAGAAATGAATAATTGCTTTCATTTCCATTGGTTGTAGAAAATTTATCCTAGAGCTATGCATTAGGAAGGCTCATTTACAACAACCTGATTTTGAATGTTCTGCTGTTAACCTAAGATGTGTCTCTTGAGGATAAATCTGTATGTTAAAAAATCTTATCTGTCTCTCCTTTCTATTCTCAACTAAAAACCTGTTAGGTGTTGACAAACTCTATATGTTAAAAAATCTTATCTCTCTCCTGTCTGCTCTCATCTAACTTCTGTTTCTCGTTTCTTCTATTGTTCGCTACTTTTCTCCGGATTGCGATTTCGCAGCTTATGGGGTTTTGTTTTTTTTTCCAAGGAGTGTTTGTATTCTACCTGAACGTAAATTTTTGTGTGTTTGTTTGACATCTTTGTTTATCTATCTTGTCTAGGGATTGACATGGCTTCTACCTGAACGCTTTTCAGCTTCAGAAATCGGGCCAGAAGCAGGTTTTGTGAATCTTTGGTAACCTTCAGTTCTTCTCACTAACTTTTCAAAACTACATGTGCCATTTATAGGATGGTTTTGATTCTTGGTTCATGTGTATGCCATTTTAAAACATGGCATATTTTGTATCCCTTATATTCGATACTTAGTGCAAACTATTCTCGGCAATGAGAAAATAGGAAGGCTGCTCTGCCACTGCCACTGCTCTTTTCTCTCTTATTTATCATCTATGTGGATTTTCTTTTTATATTTTTGCTGTTTATCATCTATGTGGGTGCAATCCTTCGTCAGCTTCATGCTATCTTTATCTTGATTTGCCACTATTAAATGAGTTTCCAATCATCCTATCTTTACTATTTGCAGTAGTCCTTTATCTTTAGTTGCTTTTCTTAAACTGATGCTTAATTGTTAATAGGTGCTCTCCACACTTCTGTTGCTGCCACTGTTGAGATGCTGCCGTTATAATGCTCTTAGAAGTGTTTTTTGTAGTATAATTGTATTTGAGATTGATGTTATTAATCTAATGCTGCTGTAATGTTGTTATTACAACTATTGTACATATACAAACATTCTGGCTACAATTTAGCATTAAAAAGCAAAAAAAAAAAAAAAATTTATTTTTCTGGGTGGTTATTTGCTGCGGTTTTCTAGAAAACCGCAGCAAATAAAGCTTTTTTTTTGGTGGGAAATCCCACTATTTGCTGCGGTTTTACAAAGAACCGCAGCAAATAGTGGGATTTCCCACCAATTTTTGCCCTTTTTTTGCTGCGGTTTTGACTACAACCGCAGCAAAAAGTCCATTTTTTTGCTGCGGTTCATAAACTAGTTTATTGCTGCTGCTCCAAGTGCTGCGGTTAAAAACCGCAGCAAATACCCCTAAAAAAACCGCAGCAAAAGTCGATTTTTGTACTAGTGGTATTCTACGACTTCATTATTTTTCCTATATTGACCGTGCATCGCACGAGAAATTAATCTGGTATATAATGATGTGATAAACAATTTTGGATGGAAAAATATTTATGAGAGTTTAACACTTGTCCAAGAATGATGTCATCAACAACATATTTTAGTATATACTGTTTTTTTTTAAATTATTTTTTATGAGAGATAAAATATTAAAAAGTTACCACTAAAAAAACAGAGGAAGTATTAAATAAATTAAACCCGTGCCATGTACGGTTAATAATATAGGGAAAAAATATAGTTGTAGATTGATGATGGTAAAAAAATAAAATTCCAAAACTATACAAAAAAAAGTAAGCATAGTAAAATTTATTTTAATGGCAACATAGTAAATTATTTATAGGGTATTATTTAGAGAATTTAAAGTTAATTTTATGTGAGAGGAAAAAAAATGGGGAAAAAGTGAAAAGAAAAAGGGTAGGGTTGAACTATAAAATTTGAATTAAGGTATTATTTATTGCATTGATCATTATTTTTGAGGTATAATTTTGATTATTAAAAAAAATTTAATAGTCAAAGGTTTTCCAAAGAATGAATGGTGCTGTCAATTTTGCTTTTGGATGAAAAATAATATTAAAGGAACATCTTAACCAAAAGATTAAAGTAATGGTTGAGGTCCAGCAATAGTTTATATACTCTATCACGCCCTATAGTTGAGGCCCAACAATAGTTTATATTATCTATCACGCCCTCACATGAGAGCCGACTGGCGCTGATACCATATTAGAGGACCATCTAGCTAATGATTAACAACGATAACAAATAATTTAAGCTAATGGTTGAGGCCCACGAATAATTTATATACTCTATCAAATAATGATTAACAGCTTGCCATGTATCAATAGATAACAACGACGAAGGTTGTCAATAAAGTTTGTGTGGTACAGTAGTACAGAATATGGTTTGTGAAATTAAATGGGTTTTTGCGTACTATGGAGCATCATGCATAGTGCTTAGCTCTAAATATCTAGCTAGTCCGACTAGTAACGATAACAAATTAAATGGTTTGTTTGGTTTGTGAAATTATTGCGATTTCTCAACACAAATCATATTACACAAATTAACACAAATTGCACAAAGTAAAACAATGTCGTCTCAGCAGTCATTAGAAATAGAAAACGATGAAACCCGTTTATCATTACCTGAGCCACAAGATGATGATGAACAATCATCACCATCACAAACTTTAGACAATGATAACTGTTTGGTAATGTGTTTGTGGTGTTTACTTGCACTAGCTATATTTGCAATTCCGTTGATTATTGTGGCAATTTTAATCATTCTGATTTACATTGCCGCGTTACCTGTGCTCATTTTATCCTTTTTGGTTGCTCGAGCACTTCAAATCCTTTGGCATGGTGATGGTTACAACCAAGCAGTCCATCTTAAGCTTTTCATCCGCTCATTGATGTTCCTAGTTACGTCTTTGTTAGCAGCTGTTTTAGGCATTTTTTATGGAATTGCAAAACTAATTCCAGGCTTTAAACGAGCTGTCATCTTGGACACTCCTCTCGAAAATTGGATAATCTTGCTCTTTGTGATCTATGGGATATATATGCTACACTGGTTTCTTTCAGTGTGTGTTTTTAAGTTTGTGCCAAACATCCCACTGGATCGTTACGAAAGTGGCTTCAACGCACCAGAAAATGTGCTTGAAATCATTGACTGTCTCAATCTTTTGCTTGCCGTTTCTCAAGTTGAAAACCATGTACCTAAGTTTAAGTCCGATAAGATACTTGGATTGTACACTCAAAAATGGCTTGAGGTAGCAATCCTTGTTTTACTCGCGTATAATGGCATTGTATTGTTCACTCGTTTGATCATAGCCAATGAAGTCTTGGTCACCATATCTTTGAAACTTTTTGGGATTAAGGAGTTCCCTGTTCCAAGAAGGGCTAATGATAAAATATCACAGTACAATTTAATTATGCAAAAGATCATGCGCGTAAGATATGTCAAGTATTGTGCTGTTGGCCTAAAGCACAGCATAGACTTCATACTTAGCTCACTCGCAGTACTTCTTACATGGGAGTTCTATTTCCGGTCTAAATTAGAAAGAACACCCCAGGCCGAAAGAGTATTAGAAGTAGGAACTATATCATGTGTTACTCTTTTTGTTTGTGCCATTCTTTGGTTTATAAAAACTTACTTGTTATTGCTATGGGAGATTCGTACAGTTTATAATAGACTGGAAAATAAAATTGTAAAAGGTGCCAAGCAATTGTATTTCCTTGGTATCTTGGGCTCTCGCAATCATGACATATTCAAAATTCGGAATGATGATAATACGACAGATCACACAAACGAAGGCCAGGAGGGTGGATATATAAGGGGTTGCTTAAGTCTTTTTCCTATTTGGGATAATAAGAAGCGTTCATCTGCAACGAGGAAGATAGTCCATGCCGACTTGTTGATTAAAGAAGATACAAGTCCGTCCTTCTATGGCTTACAACAAATGGCTTACTACTTCTTACAAGCCAGAGAAATATTCACAGATGACAGGTACTCTTGTTCCGTGATTAACGATTTGAAGCATTGGATTATGAATTCGAAGAAGCAAGACTCTGATTACATCAGGTAAGAAACTACAGCAATTATTAACTACTGGCACGTTAATTCTCATAGGTAACCCTGAGTTTCTTAAAAACACTATCTTCCCGTTGATTATAATACAATGGAGGATTATGATTTGTTTATCTTTAGCATATGAGATTTTGACAATTTGCGCGCATTGTTCAGCGATTGTTTCACAACCAAAAAAGAGTTAAGCAAACTAACAGAAGATCTCTTGCCAAAGCAAAAAAATCAACAACGAGAAGAAGAGGTGGAGAAAATAGATTATTGGAAATGTTTTGATGAGCAGATGTCTGACTATGTTGATTCTTCACCAGCAGAAATTCCTGAGGAACGTTATTCATTTGAACAAATTGAGAAATGGATGGTACGTACTAGCTACATCAATCAATTTATAATTTACTTGTTTAATTACATAAGTATAGTATATCTTTGTTTCTTCTAATTATATGCTTAGTTCAAATACTTAATGGTAGCCAACTCATTTTCAATTAACTCTACCATATTAATTTTGTATGTTTAACGCATAAGATTAACCCTCACCAATAAGTCTATAAGTGTGCATGTCTAAATTTCAATAAATGATAAAAAAAAAAAAAAAAAATCATTTGATGGAAATGTAGACATCACACTATAGACTTAGTGTGTGGAGGGTT
>PYUH01000018.1:250553-266000 GCA_016808085.1 Suaeda aralocaspica | reverse complement strand
AAAAAAAAAAAAAAAAAAAAAAAAAAAAAAAAAAACAAACAAACAATCAAAACAAAACAAAAATGGTTCCTTGAAATCAGGGGCGTGGCCGCGTGGCAAAGAAATTTGGAACCTGTGCAAATTTATAGAATTGGGTCCTTTTATAAATGAAAATCAATAAATATATAAAGTTTAATACTCTATTTGTTTCAATTTATCTTTAAGTTTTAACAAAAACATATTTATATCGGGTCTTGTCCGATATTGTATTAGAATATCAAGTTTTTTATAATTTTTACAAATACTAAGTCAAAGATAAAAGCATTACAAAAGTCGTATTGACAATAAACGTGTAAAAATGAAATATAGAGAATAAAATGAAAGAGAGGGAGTACTTTATATAAACATTGGTTGATATATTTATATATCTACATTAAATGAGGAATTAAAACACTTAAGATACCCTTGTTACTATTTTTATAAAAGTCATACAACAGCTACAAATGCATTCGATTGTAACAAGAACATGATAAAGTAAATCAAATAAAATTTTCATTCAACAAAACTATTATCGTCGTTCAAATCTTGCACCATAGATCGAGCATCTCTCGCTTTCTTCACTGGAATATACAACTTTTCTGAAGAGACGATCTCACAATGCCTTATAGTAGTAAGGATGATTTTCAACTAATCCATGTTCATGTATCCGATAAAATAAACACCTTCGCACACCTACATAAGCCATCATCAATAAACCAAATTTACCATGACTCAATGGATCTACGTTAACTAAGAACACAAATAAACAATAGTCCTTCTCAATGGGGGTAGGACAAACCCTTTCTTTTAAGGGAGGAACAATCCTCTCTAACGGAAAAAGTATTATTGATGACTCAAAGCTAAAACCACAAAAGCAAAGAAGAAAAAATTTGGAGTTGTTTATCGATTAAGCCCCTTGAAAATTCAAGGAAGGAGACTAAGGTTTTTTTGGGACAGAAAAAGAGTGGAGAGAAGTCGTCACGATTAGAATAGAGCTTTTTGGATTTTCCTATAAACCCTTTTACTAACGAATACGAGATATGGGGATATATCATAGGCATATAAATATTCGAGGATGGGGATGGAAAATGATAACTCTTACCGTCTAAAAGTTTGAGGGTACATGTATGACAAGGATATAATAAATTATTTTTATTTAATTTAAAAAAATGTAAATCATCTCTGTACGGTAACCCTTAAAGTTTAAAATAGATGAAAAAAAAAACAAGAGGAAAAGGATTTTTTTTTTAATTTTTTAATGGGAAGAATGAAAAGAATTAACTACTAAAGTAATCGGGGTTCGCTATGAGAAGTTATATCCCATGGGATATCATATTTCATGGGATCATAGGAATTTGGCTAAATTGTTTGGTTAACATCGTTGGAATTTGTAATTTTTAGGAAATAAATTTCAACTCTTTGTTTGGTAATACAACATTGTCTATGCTATTTATTTATTTATTATTTTTCTAAAAATAATTTAATTGATGAAAACTTTTGAAGGATATAATAGTAATTTCTAAAAATTAACATGCGAAATTAGACTCACCGGGGGAGTGGCAGAATTATTTTCCATTGGAAATTTTAGTACCCAGGATATAATAGTAATTTCTAAAAATTAACATGCGAAATTAGACTCACCGGGGGAGTGGCTGAGTTATTTTCCATTGGAAATTTTAGTACCTAGGAAATAACTTTTTCCTTTCAACCAAACACAACACAAAATCATTTCGTAGGAAAAACACTTGCAACCAACACAACACCTAAGTAAAATGCTAAGGCCTAGGACATAGGGAGAAGACTCTAAAAGGAGAGAGAAAAGTTAAATAATAATAATAATATAAAAAATTCTTTTTTATAGGAATTATGTACCTCGTGTGATGTTTGGTTGACACAAATTTACCAAATTAGGAGAAGTAGAAATTTCAAGTGAAATAGAAAATCTATGGAATATGTGAAATAACTTACCAAGTCCCCTTGATAAATCATCAATCTCATATCCATTATAGGACCCACTTACAGTATTATCATCAATTATTTAATCTCTATGTTTCTCTCTCAAAATTAGTTAACTTAAACAAAAAAATCAAATTCCCACGTTACAAAACCAAACAAATTAGAGTTGATTCCTAGAAAATCGACAAGGAAATGTACTTCCCATGAACTATAATTTTCTATGCGAAAATATTTGTCATGACAACCAAACAATACCTTAGATACTACCAAAAACAATTTTTTTAAAAGCAAAACAAAATTATTTATCTAAGCTATTACTTAGTTTTTGGGGCCCCTATTTAAGAAGGAAGAAAGACAACCAACAACAACCTTGCTTGTCAATGGCGATTGCCAGAGAGGACAACCAGCGAGCATCTTCCGTCTTTCTTCCCTAGTTTCCTTCTTCTACCCCTTCTTCTTGCCTTCTTTACTAGAGTTTATTTTCATCTTCTACTTATCGATAACAGTTTTTCACTGATTTTAAGGCCCCTATTTTTTGGGGCAGTTTTTTTTATGCACATATATTGAAGTGATATTAACTATATATACACAACATCAAATTACCTTGCCAAAAAAAAAAAAAAAAATCAAATAAAACAATATATACACAGTTGCTTATGTTTTTCCCTAGGTATGAATCAAATATGTCAAATTACATCGCTCAATTAAGTTGATAATGAATAATGATCATCTCTGTTAATGAGTCAGGTTATGGCTCTATCATTGTATATCATGTTAATAGTTGGGACCTATATATATACAATAACTACAATTGGGGCCTGTTAATAAATTAAAGCTCGGTCATAGTTGGGACCGTACCTATTAAATCACTCCCTCTTAATTTATTTGCTATGTTCAATTTTTAACATATCTAATAAGCAACTTCAAATATAATATGTCGAGTAGTTATGTATAAGAAATAAATTATACGGAGTAAATGCAAATTACCTATCCAGAAAATATACATTACGACGAATAAATAACCTCTATATGGTCATTTTATGATTTTTGTTACCTATAAAACATTAAAGTGAATCAAAATTGCATTGTAAAAGGTATTGAAAGCCAACATGCAACAAGTAAAACAAATACCGATGAAATATAAATGGATAGCCTTTGTCATTAAGTTGCTCAATGATAATTTAATTTCAAAGGTTATTTCATATAAATAGAGGAGAATCCCCATGAAAAAAAATGAAAAAAAGTAGAAAGAGAATAATAGAATGTACGGATCGAGTAGTATTGATTCCAGACGACATTTGAATATTGAAGTAGTAGGACTATAGGAGTGAAAAAATAATAATCATGTCAATAATTACAATGTTGACAATTTTTTTTTTTATTTTCTACCCCTTAATTAAAAATTTCTTAAAACTTAAATAATGTAAAAAAAATAAAATAATTAAATATGTCATAAGCAGTTTTGGAGAGAAAATTACCATGAGAGTTTGACACTTCTCCAATAATAATGTCATCAAAGACCTATTAAGTATATAGTCAATTTATTACTAGATATATCAAATTCAAGCAAAATAATTGGGAAAATAAATGAAAAGTAAATGATTTTGATTGAATAAAAACCACGGAGTGATAAGAAAGAGAGTGGAGTAACGTGGGGTTACATTAATTTTCCAACTTTTCAAACTTTCAAAAACGGATTGGATGACGTAAGAATATATACGAGAGTATATATTTGCTGACCTAATATTTGCTGATGTAGCATGTTATGTTTTTTTTTCTTTTTTTCTCTTTAAGCATATTAAATTTTTAGCCGATTTTATCAGATAACGGACTTTTTTTTCTTTCTTTTTTTTTTTGGTTCAAAGGAGGAAACCCAAAAGAAGAGAAAAGAAAAAGCAAAAGAAAACCAGAAAAACAAACTAACTACTACCTCCGTTTCATATTATTTGCAACGATTTGACATAAAGTAGAGAGAAAAAATATCTAATCGTTGCAATTAATGTGAAACGGAGGTAGTAGAACAAAAGCAGCTAACTAAAACTAAGTAACTACTTGACGAGGATAAGCTACACCTCTAATGTCTTCTAGTAAGATAGGAATGAGATTACGAGGAGGCTCCTGCCAAGTAGTTACTTTTTCGTCACTCGTTGTACCATAGTTTGCCAACCAATCCGCAGCTCGGTTCCCTTCACGATATACGTGCATGATCTTCACTTCCCATTCTGAGAGTCGCAAAAGAGCTCGACAATGATTTATAGTATGGATGACTAGGCGTTTATATCCTAGATTTCGAACAAACTCCAACCCCATTTCCAAGGCCTTGAGTTCTGCTTTGAAGGCATAAGTGTTACCAAAGTTGGCTGCAAAACCATGAATAAATTTTCCACCATGATCACGCAGTACACCATCAAATAACGGACTCTAACTCTTAGGTAGGAGAGTCTCTATTCCTGCGGATTGACTGACTTTTCCTTCCTTCTTTTATTCTCTTATTCTTTTTTATGCTACTAAAAGAAGAAGATTCAGCGTTAAATTACTTAGGTAGTTTTCTAACAATGTTATTCAGCTGCAATTCAACTGTTGACCGACCAACTAACTCTTATTCTATTATATTGACTTGTCTCTTCCCCAACTCATTAAATAAATATATTTCCTCAAATTTTTTAGTTGCTATATTAGAGTTTTTGATACTATTCACATTGTAGCTTTGACTCACTTTGGTGTCTATTACGTAACGAAAAACATAGTTTTAATGGGATTTTGTTTGATTCGTCTCGATGTATATCTTCCGAAAATATAAATTTTTATAATTTCTTATTATACCAAACTCAAGGTATTAATTTTAGAAGTTGCGACTTAAAAGATGCGAAAAAGTAAATGTAGCAAGTAAAAATAGACTGAAGGAATAATATAATTAATTGCTACTCCCTCCGTTCCCTTTTTTTTATACACTCTGTCTTGCACATATGCCAATGCACTTGTTTGACCCTAAATATCTTTTGTTGTATATATGTAAAAATTATACTAGTTAGATATTAACAACATACTCGTTAAGACGAATCAAACAAGACCCCATATGACTATAGTATGGTTTATATATCGAAAGTAATTTGAAAGATTCTCTCATTTTATGAATAGTGTCAAGATTCCAAACGTATCAAATATGTAGGAACGGAGGGAGTACCTTTTTTTCCTTTCCTTTTTTCTTTTTTGTTTAACGGGTAAAACAACTCTACATGCAAATTAATATTAAATGCTACCTAAACTACACATTGAGACAAGTTTAACAAGATCTTGTATATGCAATTAAATATTATGAATGAAAAATTTATAAAAATAATTTTGGATTTTGGGTTGAATATCCTGGGTTTTTGGGTGAAAGGTGGTTATTTACATTGAATATTATGAGTTCGAGGTGTGAAATTTTGTTACGATATTATTATGATATTGATGAACTATTCTTGGAAGATAATTATTCTAGAGATGTTAACAATATATTCCTCCTCAATTATAGGCTTAATTATTGGCATTGTTAGGATATCTTTGTATAGAAAATATTTCTAGAATAATCCTAACGCCATATATTATATATTTTTCATCAATGAATGGAACAGGACAACTTGAGCCTTTCCTCTGATTTATCATGGTATCAGTCGCTCAGGAAATCTTAAAAAAAAAAAAAAAAAAAAAACCGCAGTTGGTGATTAGAATACACCGTCACTGCCGCCTCCGCCTTTCCTCTAATTTATCAAATTTCGAAACTTAGGTTGAATATATATTTTATTTGGGTTTAGAGGTTGAATTGGGAAGAACATGCACAATTTCTTGTGAAAGTCGTGGAGGAGAGGTGTAGCTAGCGAGATGATACTGTCGATGGTGAGTTGTTTGTTGTTCACTACAAGAAAACCTCAATTTTGCGACGGACTAATTCCGTCGCAAAAACGGTAAATTCCGTCGCAAAATTCAGTTTGCGACGGAATTCCGTCGCTACAGGTCCGTCGCTAAATTTTTTGTCGCAAACTTCCATCATTGCGACGGAATCATGGTTCATTTGCGACGGAATTTTCCCTCGCAAAATTTGCGACGGACAATTCCGTCACAAATGTTTTTTTTTGCGACGGAAAATTCCCTCGCAAAATTTGCGACGGAATTTCCCTCGCAAAATTCCCTGGAAAAATTTGCAACGGAATTTCCCTCCCAAAATTCCCTCGCAAAATTTGCGACGGAATTTCCCTCGCAAAATTTGCGACGGAATTTCCCTCGCAAACAGCGTACCCCCAACCACGAAAACCACCATCAACCACCACAACGCCCATACCAACAGCCTACCCCCAACCATGAAAACCACCCCCACCACTATCCACCCCTGGAACCACCACACCACCATTAAATCACAAATCAAATGACGAAAAAATTAAATTACAAAAACTCGAAAAAAACCAAATCAAAAACCACAATCACAAATCGCATAATGATGCTCGAAAAAAACCAAATCAAAAACCACAATCACAAATCAAATCGCATAATGATACTCGAAAAAAACCAAAAATCCGAAAAGAAATTAAAAAAAAAAAAGATAAAAATTAAAACAAACGAAAGTAATCTAATACCTAAAAAGTTAAAAACCCTAAAACGAAATTAAAAACACGAAATTAAAAAATTAAGTATATTTACTAAAACGAAACCCTAAAACGATTGCAATTAGTTTCGAGAATTACCGTCTATCACTACACCGGAATAAGAACGGAAGAAGACCGCCGGAAGAACAACAGTAAAAGGATTGAGAAGACCGCCGAAAAAAAAAACGATGGAAAAATGAAAAAAAAAACGACAACAAAAAGGGCAGTGAGAAGACCGCCGGAAGAAGGGGGAAGGCCGCCGGAAAAGAAGGAGAAGAAGAAAGGAGTGTGTGTTTAATTTGTTAGGGAGAAGGACGGTATAAGGAGAAGGAGTGTGATTTAGTTTAATTCTTTTTTGAAGTAAAAAAAGGTGTTTTGTTCTGTAATATATGCGACGGGATTTGCGACGGAAATATTTCCGTCGCAAACAACAAAATTCCGTCGCAAAAAACAGACTACCCTTTGATTTGTTTTTGTCACTTTTTTGCGACGGAAATATCCGTCGCAAAAACTAGGAATTCCCTCGCAAAAACTTGGAATTCCCTCGCAAAATTTGCGACGGAAATAATTCCCTCGCAAAATTTGCGACGGAAATAATTCCGTCGCAAACTAAGAATTTGCGACGGAATAAAAATCCGTCGCTATTTGGTCGTTTTCTTGTAGTGTGTTGTGTCTGTATTGGTGACAAAGCACATACAATGGAGCTGGTGGTTGTTGTGTTAGTTGTGGTGGTTGTTTATCTCACTTAATTTCTCTCTCTATATTTTTTCCCAATTATAATCTCCATTAATGGAGCTTAAACACTAAATTTTCTTGCATTTCCACATAGTATCACAGATTTCGTCGCTCAATTTGAGTGTTCAATCCTCTTTATCTTCTATTTCACTTGTTTTTGTATGATTTGCTGCTTTAATTTTTTTTAACGACATATTTTTCTACAATTTGCAAAATCAAATTCCAAATTCATCTTCATCTTATTCGTTTGAGAGTTCATCAGTGATTCCAATAATCCTGCTATTACCATTATTACTCCTCCCTTCAATGGTTCATGCCATCAATTTCAATTTTTCTCAACAAAAAAATCATAAAACCACAATTTACTCTTAAATTCTAGCTTTATTCTACATTATTCGTTGGTTTAATTTTTTGTAAATTGTTCAATTTTGTTTCTTTCTTAGCAATTAGAATTTTGATGAAGATAGAAGTAGAAGAAATAAGCAATGGAATGAAATAGTTGAAAGCTCAACAACCATTGATACAACTAATTAGAAGAAATTAAATAATTTGAATTAAAATAATTAAATGCCAAAATAACGCCTGAACAACAGGTAACCTGTAAAAAGGTATAAAATTGGATAGTAGGGGTTAAAGTTGGGTCCATAATTGAATAATCAAAAGAATGGTCTTTAAATAAAAGACGAGTGAAAGATGAGATTAACTTTATAAATTTTTCCTATTATAAACTACATATTGAGACAAGTCTAACAAAATCTCATATAATTATATATTGTCTTACATATATGCGGTAATAATGATTCAAACAAGACTGGTGAATAGTGTCAATTAAAAAATTTGGTGGGATGAAAATAGATAACTTTTATATTATTTGCTAAAGAATACTTTTACCTTTTAAAATAAAATATTGCACTAGCTTGTACATTACACGGGTTTCCGCATTAGTATATATCTAAAGTATAATAAATGGAGTGCATTAAGAGCATCATGTAGGATTTTATCCATTTCACATTAATCATGTTTGATATATATATTTTTTTGAGTTAAATAATTGACATGTCTTGTAAGAAGATTTGACCAATTATATCAAACATAAAAATTAACTAGCGCCACATAAGCAAATTTAGCCAATAATATTAAAGATAATAATATGTACAAATTAAACTCTCTACCAAATAAGCTAAATTGATCAATAAAATAAATATTAATAAATATAAAAAAATATTGTAAGGATCAATATACATTTTAAGAAATTTTATAAGATAAAAAATTATATATGTAAATTACATATTAATAATCCATACAGCTAGAAGGATCTACACAAGATTTCATACGACTACATTTTGTTTTACATATATGTTGCAATAACGATTCAAAATAGCACATTTGAATATTGTCAAACTATAAAATAATAAGAGTATTAAAAAAGATTATGTATACTTATCTATCAAAAAGAAATCAACTGTATGAAAAAGATAAAAACAATGATTATGTATAATTATGTGTTAAAAAATTGATTCGATGAAAAGAGATAAATATTTATTTATATCTTATAAAGTTTATAATCATATTATATATGAGTAAAATTGAATGAAATTTATTTTAATAATAATATTTTCGTATAAAAATTATTGTTTGTTAGATAATATAACAATATATATAAATTCAAAATATTGTAATAATTCATGCATCGTAAGGGTTTTTACGCTAGTACTCCCTCCGTTTCTACATGTTCTTTTCACTTGGACTTTCATAAGATGCACTTCTTTAAACATTAATATCTATCATTATACTTTATAAAAATTATAAAAACTTAATGTTAAAAAAACATGTCAAGACGATTGTAAGAAGATCTCATATGAATATATTTTTTGATACATATCATAGAGATACTTTATGTGAAAGTTTCTCCCTCACTGTATCCTAGATTCCATATATAAAGAACATTTAGGAATAGAGAGAGAGAGAGAGTATAATTTGGGTGGGTTGTCATAGTGGGGTGGTGGCCTTGTTCTAGGTTATTGGGTTTGATGAGGGTTGTTTTGGGTGAGTTGTCGTTGTGGAATGGTGGTTCTAGTTTATCGGGTTTGGTGAGCGACTGTTTTGGGTGGATCATCTTTGTAGGGTGGTTGTTGCACTAGGTCGGTGGTGGTTCCAGACTTCTAGGTGATGATGGTGATGGTGGGGAAGAGGGTGATGATCTTGAAATGGTGATGGCTAATGATAATGGTGACAATGGGGAAGAGCATGAGGGGTGAAGGTGAAGATGATGATAAATGATGATAGTGAGAAACAAGAACATGAATTAGTATTTAATTAATTTGTTTAGCAGGTAAAGGGTAAATGATGCATATAGAGGTTAAATATTTTGTGTAGGGGTGGCAATCAGATGGAATAGTTCAGAATCGGTTGGACAATATTGGGTTCGAATGATAACATATTTCGTTCAGTTCAATTGCTGAAAACATGTTGGTCCATATAGAACCGGATTGGGCTAGATGAGTTATGTTGTGATGGCGGATTTCGGATTATAACATATGAGGTTATCCGGATAAAATATTAAATAAGAGAATGAATTCTTTCGAATTCGGTTCATGTCGAGTCGATGTTTATCAGATTGCAAAAGTTAAATTCGATCATTTATTGAAATATTTACTTTTTTTTAGAACAAGGTTTAATAAATTTTAAACTGTAACATTTTCGGATTATTATACAAACAATGGTCAATAATTATAACGGACTTAAAATAACCATTGAAAAGAAAAGTTAAACAACTAGAATAAATTTATTATTGGCGAAAATTTTCCATGACACTTTGACCCTCCAAATACAACAAATGAGCAAAGGTCAATGGTGTACTCTATATATTAATTATACCAACAATAATGTTTGTGTTTATTTTATAAAATATTAAAAACTAAGGTTAAACGAAAATGTTAAATTCTTTTATTCACATCATCGGGTTTCGGTATGGTTTTTTTAGATTTTGGATATTGTTTTTTCAGACTGCTCGACCTTCAAATTATTATATACGGACTTACTTTGGTTTTGGGCTATATCGGTTATCGGATGTAGCATTTTCCTAATTATAGCAAGTCGATTCGAATTGGTTTCGGTTCAAGATATCTATTGTATATTTGGTTGTCGGGCGGGTAATATATTGGGATGATTTGAGCCGAACAAGCAGTCCAAGGCGGTTATTGCCAGCTCTAATTTTGTGCAACAACAAATTATAATGAGATTTCTCATAGTATAGATCATTTTGACAAGTCAGTTAAATGTTGTAATTTTTTCCATAAAATTTTGCTTCTCGATTTAGTAATCAATACAATAATATAAATAAGTACTTTATCATAAAGAAAGTACGACCTAGTTTTCGTTAATTTATTTTTGCTGATTTAAACTTATTTTTACTGAACTGAACTTATCTGCTAAAATCATTAATAATTTATTAAGGATTGAAATTGGTTTTTACTAAACATAACTTTTTTTGTTGAACTAAATTTATTTTTGTTAAAAATAAGTCAAACTAAGACGGAGACATTTACAAAACAAAGGTAGATATTATCTTCTCTCATCATCAAAGTTGCTGACAAAATTTGATTAGTTATGTGACTTATGTCTTTATAGTATATTTGTTACAGATAATAAAGTTTGATACGAGATTGTATTGGAAATTAGTTTTACTCTATAATTTATGCTTCATATATGCCTAGTGCCTACTTCATCCTTTCGACGATCAAGTGATATTAGACGCACAATAATGCTTTATGCTTTAAATAGTAGTCATTTTACACAACTTGTATTTTAGCACACCTAAACTCGATATTAACATTGTCAGTTTGGTTAAAAAATCACTGTTCAACTAAAAGTTATTTGAAACTGAATTAAATTTAACTGAATTGAAACTAACTGTAACTGAAAGTCAACTGAATTGAAACCGTTAAAACTGGAAATATAAATCTGAAATTGAACTGTAACTGAATTGAAAATTATCTGATCTAGGAAAACCCGAAAACATGTAACTGAAAATTTGTAACTGAAACTGAACTAATCTGGATTAACAAATGATTTAAATTGAACTGTTTTGACCAAAACTGAAACTGAACTGTAACTGAAATTTTTTAACTGAAAAGAATTTTCCTTAAATTAGACAAATATTGATTGAAAATTAACTACTTAATTAGATATTCGTAAATTGCATTTTTCAAAAACTGAAATACAAATCAAAACTGACCTTTTTTAAACCTATAAGCTTTTAGAACTTCGAAATTAGGATTTTAGTGAAGTAATTAGATTAATTGTGGTGAGATTTTGTATATTTCATTGTAAAATTTGGATTTAATTGGATGCTCTTTTTGTGATTTGAGTGCGTTTTGTGTACAACACGCCGCATTTAATTCAAACTGTGCGGCATAAAAAGACAAACAAAAATCTGACGCGCGTCAGTTGTCAGGAAAAAAACACATACACATGCGCACCAAATGCGTGAAAACCAAACTTAAACCAACATTTTCTTTTTCCTCCATAAATATGCTGTTTTTTTCTCTCTCCTCCACCTCTTTTATTTATTTCTTCATTTATCATCATTATCTAAGTTCTTTAATTCAAGTCCTTATTTTTTTCAAAATCAAGCAAACACAATATTAAAGCCTAATTTTATACAAAAAGTCAAGTAACTCCTTCAATAAAAATTAATAACCCCTGAAAAATTTAAGAAACCCCTTTAGCAAACATTAGTAACCCAAAAAAAAGCTAAATAACATGTTCAACAAAGATTAGTAACCCAGAAAAAAGTTAAGTAACCTATAACCCGTTCAACAAATATTAATAACCACTTCAACAAAGATTAGTAGCCTAAAAAAAGTTAAGTAACCCCTTCAACAAAGGTTAGTAACCCCGTCAACAAAGATTAGTAACCCCTAAAAAAGTCAAGTAACCCCGTCAAAAAAATTAGTAACCCCTTCAACAAAGATTATTAACCCCTAAAAAAGTCAGGTAACCCCGTCAAAAAAAATAGTAACCCCGTCAAAAAAATTAGTAACCCCTCCTTCAACAAAGATTAGTAACCCCTAAAAAAGTCAAGTAACCCCGTCAAAAAAATTACTAACCCCTTCAACAAAGATTAGTAACCCCAGAAAAAGTTAAGTAAATTCTTCAACAAAGATTGGTAACCCTAGAAAAAAATAAGTAACCCTTTCAACTAAGATTAGTAACCCCATAAAAAGTTAGATAACCCCTTCAACAAAGATCAGTAACCCCTAAGAAAGTAAGTAACCCCGTCAAAAAAGTTAAGTAACCCCTCCAACAAAAGTTGGGGTTGTTAGTAACCCATGAAAAAGTTAAGTAACCCCTTCAAACAAAATTAATATAAATTAATAAAAAAGAAAAAAAATCGCGAGAAAACTTTGATTTCCTACCCAAAAAAGGCGTAAAAATAACTTTGTGCTAAAAAAATAAAAATGATAGAAAGTAAATCAAGATCATTTGAAACTAAAACCAAGCAAAAAAAATGATGAAATTATATAGTAGAGGAATAAAATATTCAAATAATTGAGGTTGGGAAGAGAAATAGAAAAAAACTAGCTGAAATGCATATGGTCAGAAGATTATTGAAATTTGAGAAAGAGAAATCTTTTAGAATTCAAAAACAAAAAGGAAACATGAATAGTGCACAAGAAAAAAGAAAAAAAAGAAAAAAAAATAAAAAGAGTTGGGCTAAAAATCTATGGACTCTTATACTCATTGGGCCTGCCGCACCACTCTCTACTATGCGGCATGCCACATTCAAGACTTAACCTTGTGTCTTTGTGGGAGCCCGTTAGAGATAGAGAGTGGATGAGTTACAATTAGTGAATTAGGTTAGGAATTTAGGATGAGCCCTAAGCCCTTAGAGATACGGTTTGTAGTTTATATATAAAACAAAATGGATGGGTGTGATTGAAAGTCAGATTAATCCAACGGCTAGTAATAAAGATCAGTAATACATATCTTCATACTACAACCAACGGCTCTAATTCAATGCCAATTCAATCCAATGGTTATATTTATGATCCATGTGCTCTAAATCTTAAGCTAAGAATTGTTTTTTTTTTTTTTTTTTTTGTGCTTTTTCAGTTTAATCTAAAGGTTGATATGCATTGTAACAAAATAAAAATGGGATTTTACCATGCGTTTTACATCGGGAATTAAAATAACAATTACTTGTATAGTGCATATCATCAATATTAAATACTAAATATAAGACAAGTATTCCATCTTTAATACTTCATAATAATTTATGTTAATATTGTTTACAAACACCTAAACGATTTGCTTTAAAAATGCAATTGAAGCTATTATGATTCGTTTGTTATAAAAAGTAACTAGTATCGTTCAATTATAAACACGGTTTTAATAACAAGTAATCTCAACCTAATAAGTAGCCGAAGTAAGTAACCATCATTGACTCATTGCTTAGTCAAGTAAGCATCAATGTTTAAATAAGTAACCATGCATAATATTATTAATAATTAACATGGGTATTAATAATGATTTACCATCACTTTATTATTTAATAACCAATTAACCATTCCTATGTTGTCGAGTCTCAAGGGTAATTTAACTGCAAAACTAGTATCGTAAAAACTTATAATGGATCTAAAATATCTAAAACAAATATTTGAACTGAAAATATCTCATCGCTTGAAACAAAGTCAGTTACACGAAAATGTTCGAACTGAAACATCTGAACCAAAAATATCTAAACTGCAACTAATTGAACTGCAACCAACTGAAACTGAAACCAACTGTGACAATCTTAAACTGAATTGAACTGTTTTTTGTTTATCTGTTTGGCTATAAATTGAAACCAACTGTAACTGAACTGATTTGATTTGAAAACGCAACAGCCTGAAACTGAATTGATATGAAATCAAAATTATCTGAACCAAACTGAAATGAAGCAAAAAATAATTGAAATATCTGAACTGAAATGAACCAAACTGATTGGTTGAAACCAGAACTGAACTGATTAACTGAACTGACAGTGCTACTCGAGATCATCCAAAAGTTTGATCAAATATTTATGCCCTTTTCTCCTCAACTTAATTTATTTATTTTCAGCAAAAAATAAGTTCAGTTTTAGTAAAAATTAAGTTCAGGTCAGCAAGATTAAGTTTTTTTCGATAAAAATAAGTTCAGTTGAACAAAAATCAGTTTATTCCTTAATAAATTGTTAATGATTTGAACAAAAATAAGTTTAGTTCGGTAAAAGTAAATTCACATAAAATAAACTTTGGTTCAACAACAACAAAAAATTCCAGATCAGCAAAAATAAGTTGACGAGAACAGAGATAGACCAGATATAAATCAAAAATTGCAAAACTTATATAAGATGGTCTTATTTGATAAGAGCATTAGATTGTCAGATAAAAAATATATTAATCAAATCAATGAACCCATCAGTTAAAGAAAACCCACAAATAGTTGATGACATTACCATAAGACGTTTTTAACATAAACTTGTTAATCAAACATAGATTAGTTATTAATTATGACGTTAGATAATATAAAATTAATTAAGGAATCATTCATGAAAATAGTCTGAACTTTGGACGGTAACCTAATAAAAATCCCAACTTTCGTTCATTTATTTTTGGACGCAAAATTGCACCTTATTTTTCACTTTTCGACCCTCTTAAATTTCACTTATAAAATCAAGTAAAACTAATTTATTATCCGGTTTTTGCTCATATATTCCATCATCAACAACAAAAATGGGTTTTTGATTGATCCCACATTATCTTCCATTGAAAAAAAAAAAATTCAAAAGGAAAGTGAAAACTCATAACAACCATCATCTTTTTTTTTTAATTATCTTGAAGTGGAGCTGCTTTGGTTACCTCCGGTACAGAGGTCACTCCTATAGTGATTAACTAGCTTTGTTGTGTGCTCTAAAGAATGTTGTTTTACCCATTGTTTTTGTTATTGTTGTGTGTGGTATTCCTCTTGTTTTGTGGGTTATCACCTCTGTTATTGTCACCTTTGTGTTGTCCATTATCACTTCATTCACAGAGGAGCTGCATGACTTCTCAAACCACCTCAACTTCTTTTTTTTTTTTTTTTTTTTTTTTTTTTT
>PYUH01000018.1:237199-250132 GCA_016808085.1 Suaeda aralocaspica | reverse complement strand
CAAAAAATAAAAATTGGCAAATAGGGGACGGGAAAGAAGGAGGGGTGCTGTGCGTGGTGGCTTGGGTTTTGGGCGACGGACATTGCATTTAGTGGGACAGTGGGGTTTTTTTTTTTTTTTTTTTTTTTTTTTTTTTTTTTTCAAAAATAACAAAATTGGCAAATAGGGGACGGGAAAGGAAGGAGGGGTGCTGTGCGTGGTGGCTTGGGTTTTGGGCGACGGACATTGCAGGTAGTGGGACAGTGGGGCCGCAGGTGGTGGTGGCCGTGATGTTGGGCGTTGGTGGGGCCACGAGAAATGGAGAGAGAGAGAGGTGCTGTGGTTAGTAGCTAGACTACCACAAGGGGTGGCCGAAGGGTGGTGGTGCTACCACTGGCAGTGGCGGTGGTCAAAAGTAGTGGGGATAAGGTGGTTGTTTTTGGAGAAAGCTTGAAAATCTAAAGTTTCAATTTTTGGGTTTATTTGTAATTGATTTGTAATTGGGTTTGTGATGAAATTGAGTTGAATCCTAGCACTAACTTTGATTATTTACTAAGAAAAGTTTCAAATTTGAGTTTCATCGTGTCAAAAATGGAGAATTTGCAGCATGAATAAGAAAAGAATTGAAGATGAAACAATGAGAGTGAATTGGAATTTTTTGTTGTTTGGTATGGGAATAAGTGAATTAATTTGATTAAAGAAATGCTTAACAACTAAAAATTAACATAATTAAAAAAATTAAAAAAGGAAAAGGAAAAAATAACAAAATAATTAACATGTTAATCAGGTTACAGGTAACTTAGTCCAAAAATGGAAAATAAGGTGCAAAGTTGGATACAAAAAATAAATAAATGAAAGTTGAGTTTTTTATTAGGTTACCGTCCAAAGTTCGGATTATTTTCATGAATTTTTCCATTAATTAATCCTTGAAAAAAAATGAATTGATAAAAATATTATATTTCACTTAAATTAATATAGATTGATTAATTAAACATGGATTATTTAGGTGTTTTAAAGCAATAAGCAGTTAGCATGGAAATCACGTTAAAAAACCTAAATAATGTTTTTACCTAAAGTTGTTTTAATTAATAATCAAGCCATAATTAGTCAATATTTCATAAATTTAATTAAGCATGGTAAAATTTCTAATAGCGTAATCAAATCAAATAGACTAACTCAGTAATTGTTGTTGATGTCAACCTCATTTGAAGTACCTTGCGTGCAACGGTCAAAACAACATCTTCAGTTGAACGCTTGATTAAAAACTTAAATTAAAAATAATTGTTTTGTGTTAAGAGGATGATTGATTAATTGTGTTTAGGGAAGGTTTATAAAAGTATTTTGTAGAGAGATAAAGTAGAGAGAGAGAAGGTGAATGCACAAATTTCAATGTGTGCAAGAATTTCAATGTGTGGAAGAACGGCCAAAACAGGCACGTATTTATAGGAGAGAACACGAAAAATTGAGCGTATATATGCTGAAGGAGCGTATATACGCTAGAGGAGCATACATACGCTCGACATAAGCATATTTACACTCCCTGAGCTTATGTACGATGAGCATATGTATGTTGCTCAAGCGTATATGCACTTTTCCAGGGGTATTTCATACTCCTGATTTCCTTTCCATACTTATGAAATACGATCCTTTGAGCATATATGCGCTCGTTGAGATACATTTATATATTTTCGATACACTTCCATATTTTGATATTCACTTCCAACACTCACTTTATACGTTTTTCATTAGCCTAAATCTATCCGATTTCGTACAGAACCTTATAGAATGTTCTTCTTATGTGGCCGTAGTTGTGCGCTTAATTTATTTTCTAAGGTTTAATAAAAATAAAAATTTTATTAGATTAAAATCAATTCAAATAAAATAAAATGAAGTTAAATAAAATAAAATAAAGTGAAATAATAAAATAAAATAGAATGAATTAAAGTAAAATGAAATGAAATAATATCATGAAATTAATCTTAAGCGTATTTTGGCAATCGGAAGTTATCATTGGTGTGTTCCGGTAATGGATTTGGGTTTCAAAAAGTTTAGGGGCGACCCTCATCAGGGCGTTTCACCTCTGGACCCCGACATACTGATTGGGCAGCGATACCTCCATTTTAATTAAATTGTGAAGTGGGGTCTAAATAGGTGAACGATTGACTTTCATCACACACATTTGGGTTTTCTTTTCAAGCAATCAACTTCAGATGTTTTACTTATTGCAATGTGGTACACTTAATCACCGACCTTTAGGAGGGGACATATATAGGTATCTACAGAAGCCCCCACTTTGACTGAGTCTGTAGAGACGACTAGTCTCGTAAGACTCAGTCAAAGTATTTGGTACTCGCAAAACAAAGGTTAGTCATGCCTGCGTCTATATGATCTCCTTTGGAAGTGCCTTGTTCCATTGGAGTGAATTTCCCTTGAATGCTCCTCGATTCTTGGGATAAATAATTGATTTTCTTCAGATAACTTGATCGCATAGGAAATGCATGATAGTGTGTTTGTGCTTGACTTCCTTCATCTGGGCCTCGATCGTTAGGAAGTTTGCTTTGGGTATCTTCACCATATAGGGAAAGCCATGATGGTGTATTTACTCTCTTCAGACTATTAGGTCGTATATGAAGCTATATGATGGTGATGTCAAGATCGTCTAATGATGTTTATTGTCTGATTGAGTGATGATGTCATGGTGCCATAATTCTCTATAGTCTTCATTGGGATGATATTGATTCGGATTAACTTTCCAAGGGCCTTTTGAAGATGATGACCTGGGTTGATTTTCCTGGAATTTTTGAAGATGAAGTGTATCACCTGGTGATGTATGAGATGATTAATGTGATTGCCTTCCACTTTAGAAACGCTTCGGTTGTAGGGAATTGTAATGTGATTATTAGTTTTATTTGTTTTCCACTTTAGACACACTTCGGCTATAGGGAAATGTGGTAATGTAGATGAAAGTTGTGTTAAAAGATGATTATCGCCTAGCAATGTAAGACAACCTATTTGGTTTCCACTTTAGACACACTTTGGTCATAGGGAAAGGTTAAGTTGTGATGATGAAATATAATTGCTTGAGTTTGTTTGATTTGTTGTATTTGGCTTGTAGCTGTATTTAGCTTGATAATGTTTTTAGGCTATCTTGTGGAACTATACCTTTTTGTGGAGTTGATGTGTTTGTAAGGGTTGTTTTTTGTGGAGCTTTAATGGGATTAGTACCCCTGTCATGGAGATGCTTGGGAGTTGACTCGTTTAACGAATGCTTGTTTGGTAGTCTATTATAGGATTAGCCCCCTGTCATGGAGATATTTGAGAGTTGGCTCGTTCAGCCAATGATGTTTGTTAGGCTGGTCACCTGGTATCATTGAATGGATTGTTGATGCAAATGCTTGATTGAGACTTCACATATGCTTGCTTGATGCTTGACAAGTAGGAACACTTATTGATTGATAAGAGTTTGATGAAGCCACCACTTGATGATATGATGCTTAGTGCAACTTGATTGAGAACATTGTTTGGGTAAAACCCCCAATTGGAAATATGCTTTGTCTTGTAATATTTGCAACTTGCGTAGAGATGGGCCCTCTCTTTGCATGTGGGGTTGATCCTATATGTATGTATGACTTTAACTTTTGATCAAGAATTGATTTTAACTTATGTATCTATTGACTCATGTATGCATGTTATCCTATATGCGATGTGATGCATGAAAGAAGTTTACCCCATTTTTGGGTGACTATGGAGGGTTACCGACTCTCTCCCTAGAAAAGAGACGAAAAGAGGAGAATGCTCCTAGACTCACTCTAACGCAAAGGATGATCAAGGAAGTAAGTGCATGTTGATTTGATGTTTTATACAACCGTGTAAGATAGATCCGTCTTGAGTGTATAGGAAGTTTATTGGGAATCAAGTCCCCAATACGTGATGGTATCCTCCAAGTTTGGATTTGAGGAGCGTTGGAAAGGTCTTGATGATTCAACATGATTGTGGGGTTAAAAGTGGACACTTGTGTTGCCGGAAATGGAATGGCTAGGAATTTTGTGATTTTAAGGCTTTGTGGTCTGGATTAGGTTTTGTGATGTGTAGTGAATGTAGGGGGGATAAGAAGCAAATATTGTTTATGATTGCTCAAGTTGGTCACCTAAGCATGTTGCCCCCTTAAGAGAGAAAGGAGAAGAATGCATGGGAACTCTTGTTATGATGCGAGCCCCTAATTGATGGTTTGGATGTGATGGTCAGTGCGTAGGATAGTGCCGACTTGAGCCATTGCGAATCAATTTGTCATAAGAGATAGCTCTTCAAGTTAGGATGAATGGGGCATGATGAAGCATTGGTGACGACGTTGCTAGAGTTTAAGTGAAACCTTATGTTATTGGGTCAATGGTGGTGATTGTTGACTTTAGTCAAGTCAAGATATAGGAACCCCTTTGATGGTACGAGCCTCCTAAGCATTGAAGATGTGCTTTGATGTCATTTGCTTATGAATTCAATTGTGGTTGCTCGAGTTGGTTACTTGAACATATTAAATAATACCGAGAGATGGAGACTCTTATGACTTTGCCAACCCCAATCTTGGATAGAAAAGGCATGACTTGTTGCTCCTTGAGTAGAACTTGATGAGCAAGAGTTATACCATGATGATGGTAAAGGAGAAATAGGAGATTGCCCAAGGGGTGTAGAACGGAATAAGAAGGTTCGAGAAAATCAAAACGGGTCAAATTTGTGACTCAAGGTGAAAATGATGAAAGGATCACATGTAGTTGTCTAAGAGATGTTGGTTCAAACTCAAGTCTATGTAAAGCCCTAGATTAAGGAATTGTGCTTCAAACTACTTTGATGAATATGATGTATATGACCTCATTGATTTAATTGATGTGGTTGGACCTCGCGGTTTGGCTATCTACATATCCTTTTGAAATCAAACTTGTTTTAGTTCGTGAAAATTGTATGTGCAATGGATGTGATTATGCCCTAACTTTTGCCTCGACTTCCCTTTCAGGTTTTCAGCCTAGTGTGCTTTGGACATGCTTGAAGAGGGTATTAGGCTTGAAGTTGTGATTTGAGGAGTGATTAGGCTTTGGTTTTAAACATTTTGGACGTTTGGCTTTGATTATTTGCTTTTGCTTTTGAGATTTTTCTTATAATTTGGACTTTGGACTTTGGCTATGGGTTTTTGACTTTGAGGTTAGACATACGTTTTGGACTTGGCTTAATGAGGTTGGACTTTTGCTTCGAGTTTAAAATTTTATGGAGTTTGGGATTTGGAATTCTGGGTTTTGGGCTTGAGGTTTAGCTTTGGAGTTGGGGCATGTTGAAGTTTCGGGCTTGGTATGCTTTATGATGTAGGTTATGGTTAGAGGGAAAAGGTTTGGCTCATGGGTGCATAGATGTGCTTTGACTTTTACGTTTGGTTTTGATTTGGAAATTTCTTGGTTTTGACTTGATGATTTTCAAAATTCTCCCCTTTTTTTGTTTTTAGCACGTCTTTTTCTACGCACCAAGATTGGGTTAATAAATGTGAGGTAGAAAATAGTTGACACGATTTTATGTTAAGGTTAAATGATGGGTGTAAGGAAAGTAAATGGTTTTATCTTGTGGTGTTTTTGGCTTTTCGAGCATGTCCAATATTTATATGATTTTTTTATTTTTTGAATTTTTGATTTTTTTGAATGATGATGAGATTAATTGAAGCACAAGAAATAAGCTAAGATAAAAGATAAAATTTTATTAATAATAATGGTGAAAATAATAATTTTGAGAAATGACAAAATCAAGGCTAGAATGCAAGACACGACCTTAGTCTTAATTAATGATATAGACTCGAACATATGAACAGGGAAGCAATGAATTTCTACTAATTCTGAAAAGCTAGTTCGTCATAAAAGGTCCTTTGAGCTGGTAATTATCTAAGACACTAATTACTACTAAAACATAAATCAACATGAAATTATATCAATAAATTGAGCCTAGGATATTAGTTTACCACAAATTAATCAATAAACTGACTAACAATTAATTAACAGATTAATGACCTCATGAATTAAGGGTTCATTTGGTAGGGTGTAAAACATTTTTCGAATGAAAATAGTTTTCCATGAAAAACCTTTTACACGGGAAAACTCATTTTCATGATGAATTTTTGTTGTTTGGTTGCATGTAAAATGGTTTTACATTTTAATCATTTTTCATTGTTTGGTTGAATGAAAAATCAATTATTTCAACTGGTTTGGAAAACGTTTTCCTTCCAAGTGTGATGAAAAATGGGTTTCCTCCCAATTTTGAGGGAAAATGTTTTCAACATGGTGGAAAATGGTTTTCCATCCCAAGTTTTACATTTTACTATTTTACTCTAAACCAAACAATGTAAGATGGGAAAACAGTTTTCGGGGAAAACGTTTTACGCCCTACCAAACGGACCCTAAGGCATAATAATTCTCTCGAATCTAGACTCTTTTAAAACTCCNGAATATGATGTATATGACCTCATTGATTTAATTGATGTGGTTGGACCTCGCGGTTTGGCTATCTACATATCCTTTTGAAATCAAACTTGTTTTAGTTCGTGAAAATTGTATGTGCAATGGATGTGATTATGCCCTAACTTTTGCCTCGACTTCCCTTTCAGGTTTTCAGCCTAGTGTGCTTTGGACATGCTTGAAGAGGGTATTAGGCTTGAAGTTGTGATTTGAGGAGTGATTAGGCTTTGGTTTTAAACATTTTGGACGTTTGGCTTTGATTATTTGCTTTTGCTTTTGAGATTTTTCTTATAATTTGGACTTTGGACTTTGGCTATGGGTTTTTGACTTTGAGGTTAGACATACGTTTTGGACTTGGCTTAATGAGGTTGGACTTTTGCTTCGAGTTTAAAATTTTATGGAGTTTGGGATTTGGAATTCTGGGTTTTGGGCTTGAGGTTTAGCTTTGGAGTTGGGGCATGTTGAAGTTTCGGGCTTGGTATGCTTTATGATGTAGGTTATGGTTAGAGGGAAAAGGTTTGGCTCATGGGTGCATAGATGTGCTTTGACTTTTACGTTTGGTTTTGATTTGGAAATTTCTTGGTTTTGACTTGATGATTTTCAAAATTCTCCCCTTTTTTTGTTTTTAGCACGTCTTTTTCTACGCACCAAGATTGGGTTAATAAATGTGAGGTAGAAAATAGTTGACACGATTTTATGTTAAGGTTAAATGATGGGTGTAAGGAAAGTAAATGGTTTTATCTTGTGGTGTTTTTGGCTTTTCGAGCATGTCCAATATTTATATGATTTTTTTATTTTTTGAATTTTTGATTTTTTTGAATGATGATGAGATTAATTGAAGCACAAGAAATAAGCTAAGATAAAAGATAAAATTTTATTAATAATAATGGTGAAAATAATAATTTTGAGAAATGACAAAATCAAGGCTAGAATGCAAGACACGACCTTAGTCTTAATTAATGATATAGACTCGAACATATGAACAGGGAAGCAATGAATTTCTACTAATTCTGAAAAGCTAGTTCGTCATAAAAGGTCCTTTGAGCTGGTAATTATCTAAGACACTAATTACTACTAAAACATAAATCAACATGAAATTATATCAATAAATTGAGCCTAGGATATTAGTTTACCACAAATTAATCAATAAACTGACTAACAATTAATTAACAGATTAATGACCTCATGAATTAAGGGTTCATTTGGTAGGGTGTAAAACATTTTTCGAATGAAAATAGTTTTCCATGAAAAACCTTTTACACGGGAAAACTCATTTTCATGATGAATTTTTGTTGTTTGGTTGCATGTAAAATGGTTTTACATTTTAATCATTTTTCATTGTTTGGTTGAATGAAAAATCAATTATTTCAACTGGTTTGGAAAACGTTTTCCTTCCAAGTGTGATGAAAAATGGGTTTCCTCCCAATTTTGAGGGAAAATGTTTTCAACATGGTGGAAAATGGTTTTCCATCCCAAGTTTTACATTTTACTATTTTACTCTAAACCAAACAATGTAAGATGGGAAAACAGTTTTCGGGGAAAACGTTTTACGCCCTACCAAACGGACCCTAAGGCATAATAATTCTCTCGAATCTAGACTCTTTTAAAACTCCTTTAATGGCTCTCGCTCACTTAGACTCGTTTTGCCTATTATCCCTGTGATCTAATTGTGGTAATCTTACCTCTCGGCATCAATTTCGACAGTATCAAACTAAAAATCAAACTTAGCCAAAATTTAATTGAAAGCAATATAAACTGATAATAGGAATTCAGAAATAACGTAAATCATATTAATCAATCATCAATCAAAACATTGAAAATAATTCATGGATCCCCTAGCCCTAGAAATTGAACTAACACATATTAAAAACTATGAAAAAACAAATCAGTAGTAGAAACTAAAACTAAAAACATAATTAAAAAATTAAACAAACTAACTCGTAAGAATTAAACAAATTAATAACATGAATCCTAGGGCTTGAAAACTAAATCTAAAACAATCAACTAAAACTAAAACTATAAACTAAAACATAAACATAAATTAGAAGCATAAATTAAATAACAATAAAAGCAGAATTGAATTAAAACTTGAAATTGTATTGAATGAATGATTGAAGGTTTCTACAACATAGAGAGAGAAAACTAGAGTTTAGGATTTAGAAAATATGCTAAAAGGGACGTCCTTATTTTAGGAATACCAGCTATTTATATCAAAACCCAAATAAACAAGAAAAACGCGAATTCGGCGAAATGCCAGGTACCCGAGCGGGAAAGCCTTCCGACCCGGGAGCATTGCTCGTGGGTTCGTTCTTCTTCGTTTTTGCTCGTTTGCTTCTAATTCCTTCTCTAATGCTTCAGAAACTCTTCCAAGGCCTCCCAAAACGATCTCCAACTCTCCACTAACTCTCCAAATGCTCCAAATAACTCAGAATATGATGATAAATCATCAAAACCTGCAAAATATCGTAGAAAACACAAAAAGCAGTTGAAATGGCTAAAGTTAGAAGAAATGGCTCAAAAGAGCCACGTTAGGGCTAAAAATAACTCGGCATCGGGGGTAAAACATGTATAAAATATTAAATTATCAAACTCCCCCAAGGTAAACCGTTGCTTGTCCTCAAGCAGAGAACTAAACAAACAATGACTTAACCCTTTTAACTTTGCAAAACACAATCAACTCAGGCAATTCCGAGTATGTAAGTTCCTAAACCAACCCATCTAAATTCCTTGATCACTATCTACCTAAATCAAAATCATAAAGCTAACCCTGTAAGAAATTGGAGTCGATGACTAGAATAACTCACGGGATGTCACTCCACACATTTTGTTGAGCATATAAATAATGTAGCTCACCCTTACCACCTAACCAAAAATAATATGAAATGCAAATGTAAAACGTCTCTACATGCAATTTTGAGAACGCAATCCCACAACTCACACCTCATGCATGTGTTTTAGGGTATCCACTCAACCTAATGCAATATTGACTCGAAATAAATTTAATACTCAATAACTTTGGCAATTGAATCACTTCACAAGAACTAAAAACATGTACATGCCGATCAAAAAGGTCTTTATTAAGCTTGTAATGTGGCTACGACGATGAGTAGGATAAAGTTTGGGATAATGTGGTGGAAATGCTGTTATACAAATATGAAATCGAAGAATATCATCAACAACTCCAAAATACATCAACAACATCTCCAACATTCAACTCCAACCAAACCAAATCTTTTGAAATTCACATGACACCATGAAACTTATAAATCAACACAACACTTCTAATTATTTACAAGCTTACTTTCTTTCTTTCCTTTTAACTTCTTTTCTTTTCATATATTCATACTTTTTCAACAATTTTCAATTTCTTACAATTTTTCAAAACTTAGGTTCATGACTTTTAATGATTAGCCTTTGCTAAACAAGATAACATAGACAAAGTCATCACACATG
Source organism: Suaeda aralocaspica (assembly GCA_016808085.1). Taxonomy (NCBI): domain Eukaryota; kingdom Viridiplantae; phylum Streptophyta; class Magnoliopsida; order Caryophyllales; family Amaranthaceae; genus Suaeda; species Suaeda aralocaspica. Next base: position 240,218 of record PYUH01000018.1, on the reverse strand, counting down.
CAAAACTGGGCTCGATATAAGATATAAACTTTTAATTTTTCAATGCATTAACTAGCTTAGACATTGGTATTGAGAGCCTTAATATCAAACCTATCATTAAAACCTTGATAAACAATGATTCCAACATATTTTACCAACATCCACCAAAACTTCCATCAATTGCACAACAGGAACATAACAACACAACAGCTCCCCCAAGCCTAGATTGGGCATACATACATAAATTGAAGCACGACCAGAAGGATTGCAATGTGGCTAAAATGAAAATGAAGGGTAGAAAGCTCAACACAAGGATCAAGGGAAAATATGTAACGGAATGCCTAAAATTGAAAAATGTGAAAGCTCCTAACAGAAATGAAAGCCTTTTATCATTTGTGAAACGAAACATACCAAAGCCAAGCTACTAGAGTCAAAAGCGAAAACATGAATTATACAAGCACCAAAAACTAAGCACACAAGAAAAGACATAAGCATATAGTAATGTATGCGGCTCAAATCCTCCTGCTAACACATTTCATGCCCCTACTCTACACATGACTATAGGGCAAGAAATGAAACAACTTCAAGCTAAACCAAGTTCAAGTCCAAGTTGGCAATTCCCAAAACATAACTCATCACATGTCCATATTAACCAAAAATCATTTTAAAAAAAATGCGGAGCAGAGGGAAGCCATCATTCATAAAGTTGTTTCAAACATTCAAATCATTCAATTAATCACTAACTACGAAATCAAAACAATAAATCCTAAACTATGAAAGCAGAGCATATTTTTTGGTCATACGTAAACTCCTACTCCTAACGAGTAGTACAAGCCATATGACTATCCTAAGAAAGCAATAAAAACTACACTAACAAGCAATAAAAATCTAAACTAAGAAAGTAAATAAAACTTACCTCCCCCAAGCCGGACTCAACAATGTCCTCAGTGCTGAAGGTAGAAAGGGAACTAATCCTCTCAGCCAGAATCCTCGAGGAAGGCATCAGTATCCTCACTGCTACCATCATCATCATCATCATCACCACCACCACCTCCTCTTGCTCCATTGGTCCCCTCTCCAAGGTTGAAAGTATAGCATGAAGGGTCAGGTCCAGTAGAAGGCGCCACACCCGAGCAAACAAAGTGATCATAAATTGGGTACAAAGCCTGAGTGTGGTCTTGCTAGAAGGTGTCAAACCTCTGCATGAACTGCTGCTGCTGATGATGGAAGTTGTTGAACTGGTTCTCCAGCTGGTTTATCTATACATACCATGGGAGTGGGTCCATTTGGGGTTGTTGCTGCCGTGGCTACTCCTCCTACTGTGGCGCAGACTAGGAAGACTGAGCTGATCCGCGTCGAAAGTAAGTCCGTGTACCTAGGGGTGAGGATCAGAACTGGGTACCCGGTATTGGACCCGATCCCGATTTGGACCCGACGGGTAAAGACCAGGTCCCGATTGAACTGGGTCAGGTATCGGGTCCCAAAATAACTACCCGGTTAGCACCGGGACTGAACATTTTAGGACCCAGTACCCGGCAGGTACCCGGTTGTACCAGTACCGGTACTGAGTACCCGAAACCGGACCTACTTCTCGATGGGTACCCGGTACTGGTCCCGGTTCCAAGTGGTATTTTACTAACTTACTTATTTTATTTACCTAATTTTATTATTTTTTGACATAATACATATAAGTGATATAACCCAAATTTGTAATATTGTATTTGATGTTAGATCTTTTAATTTTTATCAAAAGAAATACAACATTAAAGTATTAAATTGTGTTTAAAATTTCTTTTCCAAACAAATATTATGCAAAAAATACAACCGGGTACCCGGTTTTTTACTGGACTAGTATCGAGACCGGGACCGGATCCAGATCTGGGTACCCGTCCAGTACCGGGTCCAGGTAAAATGACTAGGTATCTGGTTGTTCTCACCCCTACGTGTGCCTGTAGCAGGAGCTGCAGCATTGCCGTTCAATGGCATAGTGTAAGATTGTTGATCAGGCAACAACCCTGTCAGTGAAGAGATCGAAAGAATAACAGATGTCCTCCTAGATGACCCAATAAACCAACGAATACGGCCACCCTCTAAAAGCTCTAGCGAATTAATTTGGTCGAGATGGGTGGCATTCAAAGCTCTAGATCCGACAGTAGGGGTCTTGTGGTACTCTAAGTCAGCTTGATATTGCCCAGCTATATATGTAATCAGACCACCAAAAACAATGTTGTTAATAGTTTGTTGTCCATATCTATCAACACCAGCATAGGTCTTACACTGAATATAAAACCAAGCAACATCATCATAACCCTTAGGGGATTTAGCATGCCCCATACTAGCAAGGTTAAATATAGCACCAAAATCTTTAATTGTTTCATACCTATCGACTTTGAACACACGAAAACTAACACCACTAAACGGGGCCTTGGGGTTAGCATAATCAATGTCAAAACTAGACATAAATTAATATATAATATTGGGATTGGTAGGAGCATCCATGGTAAAGAATCCATGCATACCCATTGATTTAAAACATTCTTCGGCTTCATCATAAACACCTAAAGCACGTAATAATCTAAGATCAAGGAATCTAGTGGGAGTAACCATGCCTTAATTTAAGCTTCTCGAAATGTACCTTTTGCTCTTGGGAACTAAAAGTAACTAACCCGTAAGTTAGATCTCGTTCGAAGTTTAGTTGTTCTTGAGTGTTCCTCCCGCATGTTCATGCTATTTGTCTCTTTGGTTCCATTTAATGGAAGTTAGGGTTTACTGATATAAGTTATTTTGAAATTTTAGAGAAATTTTTGTGGGGAAATTTTAGAGGAAGAAAAATTTTGAGGCTTGGTGAAAATTTGGTAGGATTTGAGTGAGAGATGAAGATTTTATAGGAAAAAGAAGTTTGAGTAGAAGTAGAAAGTATGGAGGATTTGGGGATTTGAGTGTTGGTAGGAAGAAGAAGAAGAAGAAATGGGGTGAGAGAAAGAATAAGTGAGGAAGAAGGAATGTAAGAGAGGAAGAAGGAAAGGCGTGTGTGTGTGTG